>JASDQU010101485.1:9992-22216 GCA_032191745.1 Picea mariana
GATATCTACATGTTACTACTTATACCATATGTAATAGCACAAAATAAGAAATACTCATAACATAATTAACACAAAGCTAATGTTCATTAAACTATTAGTAATATGAGATCACTACTACTATTTGGATCACCTATCCATCACATAGAGCGAGTGTATTAGTACTACTTATGATAGTGATTAGTTTATTACCATTGATTCCCATTACTTGGATATGGATTAGTACAAAACTAACTATGAGTACAGCTTCCTGATATGAGTCTAATGTATCTGATTATGAAATATTGATTACACTGGTTTGAATCTCTCATTGTGTAGTAGACAGTGATATTGCTTCCCATTAATTCCATAACATTCCATACTGTGAATCTCATCCTGGTACCAGAACAATGATTACTATAAGGAAGTAAGTCCATTGAATAGGGATACTACTAACCTCTGCCCTATTTGTCCAGTTACATTTAAAGGTTGTTGTATGAGCTATAACATAGGGTCATGAAGCAAACGACATGATTGTTAACTACAAAGGGTAGTATATAATAAGAACTAAAGGAAATAACTTAACTTGTAATACAAGGGGAATAGATCCATTCCATTACTATGATATCAGTAATACAAGAACAACTTAACTTAAGGTTCAACAAGGTGATATCATGTTACCTATTTACCATAATCAATACATATTGTGATATTAATATTATCTCTTATTAACGACATGGGATATCACTAGAAAGCAATGGCACTAAGTATCAACACATGTATTACACTTGTATGTGATTCCAATCTTGTGTCATAAGCTATTGCCCTTATTTTCACCTATCACCATTATTGAGTAGTGTGTATATTCCCTTTATTTCCCTAATCAACATTGTGGAATAGTAATAAGTAGTATGTGTTCATTACAGATAGCTTAGGTAGTACTTCAATATCAGTTTGGTTATCGTATACAATAAGCGCTACTTAGTGTTATATATGGTTTATATGTAAGTTCAAGCTCAAAGCTATGATACTAGCTCTATGGGTATAATCAATACAGATCCATATATTATGCATATTACTCAGTTGTATCAATACATTTAAACACGCTATCTCAAAAACATAGGCTCTATCTAAGTTATTCACATACATCGCATGTGTTCACTTTCAATACTATGATTCCAGTCAAAGTTGATCGACACTAATATAGAAGTAATATGTATGTAACTATAATGTAATCCCAATAATCTTTCCCTATTTTATAGATATAGTTATACCCTTATTACACATTGAACAATGGGAAAGCAAGCTCATACCAATCATTACTAAGGATAGAATCAAACAACATACTAACTAGGATATCATAACCACTCTACTGTGAATAGCTTGATTATGGTTGAAATGTAACTATTTACAAGCTAATATGATACAATGAAAGAGAAATGGTATTTAGACTGATAAACTAACTATCACCTTTGTTATGACTAAAGGTAAGAAAGAGCCATATTCAAGTATGATGCAGAGTGATATTGGTCTATCACATTTACTGTTGAATCATCACTATTTACATAATAAGTAACATTGAATACATTTGTTGTATCCCTATGCTCTATTGGTCTAATGATTTGCTTACACTAATACAAGAGCTTAGGATTAGTATAAAGCTCGGTTCAATATTGTAATCATATTGATATGCTATGTTCTCACTATTACACATATTCAAGCTTGTAACTGCATTGGTATCATATAAGGATTCACATTCTTCTTAGTTATAAATATCCCTAATAAAGAAGAGATCAATATTACAAACCCTTATGACTCAACATTACAAGGTTATACAACCTTTTCGCATGGTTAATGCGACTAGTATTGACCCATGTTTAGAGTTAACATAGTAACCCTTTAAGGAATACTAGTATTATGCATAGTTAATACTATTCAATGGTAATAGTTATGGAAACAAGATTCACTCTTGTCACAACAGATCTCATATCTCTTATCCTTGTTGATCTCTTTGAGTTGCCTCATATTTGCACTATTCATTTCCTTATATTCCCATATCTATGGTATGATCATACAGTAAGGCTTCGCACTGTATAGAGAAAATAAGACATATAGAATACCATGCAATTTGTAACTAGTATCTATGCCATATTAGTGTAAATACAAAGGGTAATAGATCACCAAAGCTAATGTATAGAGGTTAAGCAAGCTATTGCATAACTAGTAGTAACCCATATAATCTAGTTGATGTCTGTAATGAGTTACTCGTAGTAATATTATGCAAGCTGTCGAAAAAAATGTATATCACTATCTATGCAACTTTGAACACCATGTATAAGCTAGTCTTGTAATAGTGGATATTAAGTAACTACACATTCAATAGGAAACATAGATTACATTAAGTAGTGTAAGTATTGATGAGGAATCCTAGCATGCTTTATTACGTAAAAACTGTAACTAATGGTATTGATTACAACTTCGTAACTAACTATACTTAGTGTACTGATTCCACTTATTATGTAAATTACATGGATCTCTATTCTGTGTAAGCTCATTGTAACTAGTGCTCTATGTTGTAACTATACAGTAAGTGTGTTTGTTGTTTTCTCATTGTAACTAGTATTCTATGTTGTAACTATACAATGAGCGTGTTTGTTGTTGTAACTATACAATACATGTGTTTGTTGTGCTCATTTATCATAGCTCTTATATGATAGTAAGAGTTAAAGCAATGGTGTTAATACTGATAAGAGTAACATTCAAGCTCATTCTATATTGATTACTTAGCTTAATACTGATATCGGGTAATGAATCCACTTATTATGTAAATTACATGGATCTCTATTCTGTGTAAGCTCATTGTAACTAGTGTTTTATGTTGTAACTATACAATAAGTGTGTTTGGTGTTTGCTCATTGTAACTAGTGTTCTATGTTGTAACTATACAATAGTGTGTTTGGTGTTTGCTTATTGTAACTAGTGTTCTATGTTGTAACTATACAGTGAGTGTGTTTGTTGTTGTAATTATACAGTAAGTGTGTTTGTTGTGCTCATTTATCATAGCTCTTGTATGATAGTAACAATTAAAGCAGTGGTGTTAATACTGATAAGAGTAACATTCAATCTCATTCTACATTGATTACTTAGATTAATATTGATATCAGGTAATGTAAGTTGAAACCAATGCTATCACATTAGATGTTTTAAGATTCCATAAGGTGAAAAATAACACATACATTTTTAATGAAGTGTAATTTGAACTATTAGTTTTCAAGACTGTGTTTGTAAATGGATAGGGCTGAATATGGCCATGTCCATGTATAGGGATAGGCCCGAATTTGGGCCTCTCCCTGTACATGGACATGAATGAATTCAGGCCTCTCCCTGTACATGGACAGGCCCAAATATGGATCTGTCCATTTACAGGGACAGGCAAGAATTCGAGAATGTCCATGTATAAGGACAAAGACATGTTCAAACCTGTCCATGTACAGGGACATGCCTGAATTCGGGCCTGTCCCTATACATGGACAGGGACGAATATGGCCCTGTCAAAACTATAAAATTTGCAAAAATTAAAACTACATTATTAAAACGACAACTATAACAAAAATTAAAACTAAAACTAATATTAAAACACTTCATATCATTTTTTTCCTAACTCTTCATAACTCTAAAAAATTAAAACACATATCAAGTTTACTAAAAAATTAAATTTTTGGAAATTTAGAGTTTTGATAGGGCCATATTCGACCCTGTCCATGTACAAGGACATGCTCAAATTCAGGCCTCTCCCTCTACATGAACAGGGCTGAATATGGCTCTGTACATGTACAGGGTCGAATATGGGCCAGTCAAAAATCTAAATTAAAATCTAAATCTAAAATTTAAAACAAAAACTAAAATTTAAAACAAAAATCTAATATTAAAACTAATTCAAAAACAAAACAAAAACAAAATCCAAATTGGAACTTACTTGATAGCCCGTAGCTCAAACGTCCGCCTGACCGTAGTAGTAACTAACAAACAACAACGTCGTTTGCCCGTCCGCCCTAAGATGCAACGTCCGCCCTCAGTTGCAACATCCAAGCGTCCACAACGCTCACAATGTCCACAATGCTCACAACCTCATCAATTCATAAAAATGGTTGCATGAGCGATGTTGCTCAAATATATAAACACATTTTTAGCCGAAAGACTGTTTCGGCCGAAAGAATCTTTCAATTGAAAATATGTCATCGGATGAAAAAAATTGGTCCGGCTAAAATCGTACATTAAAATTGAGGGTGTCGTCACAACACTGTTCGATTTGACATTCCAAGGTTCGATAGAAAAACTAGTACTTTCGGTGGAAATAAATATTTGTTCGACCGAAAAAATGTCTTTCGGAATTTTTGAGACCCAATTGTCACGAAAGTGTTACCCAACTTCGTGAATTTACCCCATAACGGTTCGTTTTAGGGGATGCCCCCTTATTGGTGCGTTATAATACAAACACACTGGTAACAAGGTAGACAAAGCTAAAAATGGAGCATCGGTGTGTTAAATTCACCAAAATGCACTGATGTTGTTAACATAGTTTCACTGGGACAAATATTTAAAAAATTGTCATAGTGTTGTGTCTTTTAAAATGTGCATGTTACCTTTGCGTCATAAAAGACAACACACCGTTAAAAAACATTCGGTGCTCCAAGGAACATAAAGTACCAATGTGTTTCATATAACAAAGCGCACCACTTGGTGTATTAGTTAAAAATTCTATTAAAGCGGTGCATTATGTAGAACCAACCACACTGCATTACATAGTTCATATGTAAAATGGCATTGCGGTGCATTTTGTATGATAACCTATAACTGATGTGTTATATAACACAACACACCTCTATATATATCGTTGCTCTACTAACAATGACACATTGGTGTGTTAAATTTAACACACCACTATTCGATGCCTTATGTATGACATAGAACACCAATAACGATGCTTATTAAATTTTGTAATAACACCAGGTACTTTTTCACTTTTTGTTTGAAACATAAATTAATTTCAGTTTTTGATAAATAGAAATTAGTTATATATGTTTGTGTTTTATAATTTAAATTTGTTTTATCTATATATGTGCCTAAAAAGAATATTATGTGAATCAGATACGACGACGACGAGCATAGTAGCAACAACAACAAAAAGGAGAAGAAAAACAATTTAATTCACAAACTTTATATGCAAAGCCCCACAATTAAATTTTGTGGAGGTTTTACTTTGCAGAGGTAAAAACAGAGGTCACTCTTTGGTTCCTCTCATAATTTAGTGCATGGAATCGATCCTTTGCCATTTCCTCAGTGATTTGCCTCACATATCCTCCTCCGTGAGCCACTTGACTTTCTCTAAGATATTGTCCTTGTCATTCATGTAGCCATAATATGAACTTGCATCAATTATCTTGCAAATCACATACCTACACCTCCTCTTCTTCGCCTCAATGGGGCTTATCAAATATCTCTTTGAGGATGGGGAGGTATTTCTTAACCCCGAAGTATCTATAATTGGGGTCCTTTCCAGTGGCACCAGACACATCAACATCATTCCCTTCCAAGTCTGTCATCTTGGCCCCTACTTTGGCATAATTATGATTGCCAAGATCTACGATCAAATCTTCCCAGTTCCCCTTTTCCCTGATTAACAAGAAATATCACTGGTGGATTTCTTGATTATAATACCATGTCAACCTCAAGAATGACCTAAGGTCCATATCATATATTTAATAGAAGTTAAGAGACACATTTGGAAAAATAATTAAAATGATTCATAAGTTTTGTCATCATGCCTTATCACTAAATATTAAGCATTGCCTTGGCCTTGACCTGCTCCTCCATGATCCTTGCTCATGTACTTACTAAGAAGCTCATGTTTCTTCTTCTCCACAACCATGCAGACAATCACTTTCTCATCCGGAAGGGGCACATGGGAAACAAACTCTCGCTCTCTTTGTTGTTGGCTTCCCTTGTCCCGCTCTCCCATTTCTTCAGCTACATCCTCCTCTTCCTCGAATAGGACCGACTTAATGGCAATGAACTCCCCGCTCTTGATTGTCAACCTGACTTCCCTCTAGATAGACTCGATCCTTTTCCACTCCCTCGATGCTCTAGCCCGCATCTCCTCCTCCGTGGGCCGCTCAAATTTATCCAAGATATCGTTATTGTCATTCTTGTAGCCATAATAACTAGCATCAATTTTCTTGTAAATCTCATACCTAGACCTCCTCTTCTTTTCCTTGGGGGGATTATCGAGTAGCTCTTTGATGTCGGGGAGGAATTTCGCAGCCCCACTTGTACAATTGGTTGTTGGAATATTATAACATGTTGGTATCTATCCAATGACACAAAACAAAGTCAACTCTTTATTTGTGTGTTTGATTTACAACTCAATAATAACTTGAACTGATCTCACTTGTAGATTCAGGCATCCAATGGGCATGGAACAAAGTCAACTGTTGACTTTGCTCCATGCCCATTCGATGAACCAATATGAAATCAAGATAAAGATTCCCTCAATAATATAACGATTTTGTAGTTTCTTGCACTGTTTTTCTATATCTTCACAACTAGCATCTTGGAGATGTGGTGTAGTGGTGTTGCAATTAATAATTAGTGAATTTTTTTTTTTTGGGGGGTGATTGGAGTCATGTCTACCCATCTATTTGTTTCCAAGGATTGTTGAAAGTTCTTACTAATATTGATACAAATTTCACTATGACATCAAACGTTGGAAATAGTGATGATTTTTCAGAGCTATATGCATTTAAGTGAACAACCCTATTGATCGCCACAACACTACATATAGCGAACCTTATTGTAGTTGTTGTTGATGTGTCTAATACCATTAATAATGGATATGAGTTGTTGGTGGTGTATCTAATGCCATTAATAATGTATATGGGTTATGGACTCCTCTATTTAATTATTTTTTTTCCAAATAATTGTATAATTTTATCCTTTCCTAAAATATTTGATGAAACATCTACCTTTATTACAATTATTATTGTTTCTATAACAAAAACACATTATAAAACCTTTTCGATATCAAGATACTCTATTTACAATAGAATTATTGATGTTTCTATAATGAAAACATATCATTCCATATGAGGATGCTCTATTTACAATGCTTCTTCCATATGCTCTATTTACAATGCTTCTCCTAATGTTCAAATCCCTTCAAAACCAATGTATCTATTTACACAATCTCAATTTATCAAGACATAAGACATTACCACTTTGATACTCTTGTTAAATAAAAATATTATTACTTAATTAAAAGTGTAATAAACTCCACCATATACCACTATCTCACATCTTAACAAAAGTACTTCAATTAATTATTATTAGACAGTTTACAACCAACCTTCTCCACCGGTCTCCCCTCGTTAGTCGTGATATCATAATATATACTTTTATTACATAGAATTTTCTAAGCAATTTAATGAATGCTTCACACGCGAGAGGAAAAAGATATTATGAATTGCTTTTTCAAATTGAAAGGTGGACGAAGAACCGGGTATTCATTTTCATGACACAAGGGGTCAACGGAAACGGGCAGCGCGGCTTGAGGGGAATTAGGTGAAAGTCACCTTCCCTAACTTGCATATGTAAGTGCTCTAGGCGCATATTTAGATTCACTTCGGCTTGAGGGGAATTAGGTGAAAGTCCACTTCCCTAACTTGCATATGTAAGTGCTGTACGCGCATATTTAGATTCACTTTTTGGGTTTAATGGATTTAATTCAAGGATTTCAAGTGTGTGTTTCTTTAAATTATAATTTCTGGAAGGTGGTAAAATCTATCATAACTTAATTGTGAATTGGTATTCAGGATAACGATCGGTTATCTTTAAATGTAAGTTGATTCATATAATTTAAGGAAAGTCATACCACCTAAAATAACCTATTAGTTGTCCATAAGGAAGACTTTCCATGCTATTACATGCCTTTAGGTCTTAAACCATTAACCTATTTCCTTACATCCAAGAAAGATGAGTTCTTAGCTAATTAGACGCAGTTTTAGGTCTTACTCCATGACCAAAAAGAAGGTCTTAACCTAGATAGTATATACAAGAAAGCCAATATTCCTTATGGTCATCGTTGAAACTAGCTCCAATGAAGTTATGTACTTTCTAATAACATCTAACCTTAATTACATACATGAAAATAAATACTACCTAAGTTGTAATTGAACCCCTTACCTAAAAACGAGTTAAATTTAATATGTGATGCACACACTACTTTTATATTATTGATATTTTTAACATTACAAAGGCTATTTTATTCATTATAAAACATAGATTAGTGCACAGTTTTGATGCTATCACACTTTAATGGTAATGGAAATTGGAAAAGTAAGCATCCTTCATTATGAAATGTAAACAAATTGACGTAACATTTTTTTTCTAAAAAAAGCCATTGCAATTTTTATTTCATTATAAAATGAAAGCCATATTTTTCAAATACTAAAAGTGTGAAATAAAAAAATATAAGTATAGGTTCATATTGCACTTACAAGAGTACAATGCTGTATTTACAAGATTAAAATTACATAATTAATGTATATTTCATTTTTTTTTTTCTTTCAAAACTAATTTTATATTGAGCTTTTTTTCCTCCTCTTCTTTTTAATTTCTTGCTACCTCAGTGAAGGAGTCACAATAACTAATTATATATCAGATGGTGTTAATGCTTGAAATGAACCATTCAAGCAAGATAGTCAAACACCCTTGCACAACTTGCTTGAATAGTCAAATGCCCTTGCACAACTGTAAAGGGGAAAAACAGGGATGGAAACCTAGGGTATGCTTTAAGCCCTAACCTAGTAGACTATATGGTTAGGTTTATTAGCCAAGCTAGTTAGCAAAGTCTTTCCCCTTAAGGGTACTAATCCTCTAGTGATGTGTGCACAATTTAAAAAAAAATGCCTTATGTTAGTGATTGCTTCCTTTAAAGTGCAAATAAAATACGAACCTAGTTCTAACAATTATTAAACTAGCAAAAATGCAGAAATAAACTAAAGAATTCATTAGTTACTCAGTTAAACAAGGATTGTAGCATTAAAATCTAAATAAAATAATGTTGGAATACCAAAACCGTATTATGTATGAAAGGAGAAATGTAAAGCAACAAGCAATGTTAAATTCTGAAGACTAAAATTTTTGCAATTAGTTGTTAACTGTTGAGATTCAACAAGAAGATCCTAGTGAAAATTATGCACCTACACTAGGATGGAGCCTCAAGCTATTTTTAGGTGGAAATCTATTTTTAGATGATGAACAAATTCTATTATAGATGATGCCTATTTATAGATGGTGAGCAAATTCTATTTATAGATGTATGTTGACTATTATTATCCCTTAATAATAGTTGGACAATAAATATTAGTCTATTCTCAATGAGCACTTGGAAATAATTAACTAAAGTGGCAAATCAGTTAGTTATAGGAAATTTGAGTTCAAAGGTTGACTGGTGGGACATGCAAGTCGAATTAGTTGTAACTGAGTGATTCGAAGTTGTAACAGAGTTATATGTGTAGTTATGTGAGTTGTAAAGTAGTTTAACTCAGTTAAGTGAGTTAAGCTTAGTTGTACTAGTTGTAACTGAACTTACACTAGTGAGAGATCAGTGAATTAATTATTAGTTAATTCACAATCAGTGATCTCACATGCAACTGAAGATTTACCATTGTTAACTACATGCATGTCAGATCTAGTGGAGACCCAGTTGAGATAACAAGTGAAAGGGACAATTTGACTATCAATTGTGACAATAGTGAGTGCACTTATGAAACCACACACAGTGGATGTTCCCATGAGGATTGCGCAGCCTAGGCAAGAGAAATTCATTCATTGTAGGGATTTCCATCAGCAGGGATTGTGTAGAGGAGGCAGGTTGTCTGGAAGCAGTAAATTGGCACATGAATTTGTCAATTTTTGTATGACAGTGTGAGACGGTTGTATATTGTACTAAGAGCTCTTGGATTAGAGTTTTGAATGAGATTGTTTCATGATCCATGATATATACATAATATATGATAGTGGGGTTTTTAGCTTTATGTTTTCCCAGTAAAACATATGTGTTATGTATGATTGATCTTTCTTCTTGATATTGCAATTGGCATTCGTGTTTTAAATTCTGGAAGAATATTAGTAGAAGCTATTCTATATTTAACAGTGTCATATAATTGTTAGATTAGGAGAATCCGGGCAATACATAATTTGTATTAAAATTTCTACATGGTATCAGAGCACAGGAAATTGCAGAAGCTGAGTTTGTGATTGGATAGAATTCGAATTTGCAGAAAGACTTTCTTAGTGCTACAACTGATTCAAGATCGGAATGGATTTCAATGGCTTGAGATTAGAGTATGCACTCGAGGGTAGCTCAAACTACATTTCTTGGAAGGACATGATGGAGGCAGTACTCGAAGACAATGGCTTAAAGGAATTCATTGACAAAGATGTTCCTAAGCCAGATGCTGCAGACATTGCAAATATTGATGCATGGCAAAAGAAAGTGGAAAAGGCGAGGAGGATCCTGTTGGAGGGAGTACGAGACCACATTGTCTCAAGCCTCCATGGGAAATTCACACCATATGCAATGTGGAAGACTTTGACAAATCTACTCCAAAACAACAACGACCATAGGAAATTGGCACTCAAAGATAAACTCAGGAAGATGAAGATGGAGAAGGGCGACTCCATTCCAAAATATCTCACAAAGTTTGTCCAATGTCGGGATGAGTTGGGGAGTGTGGGAATAACAATCGCTAATGATTATTTGGTGAGCTTGGCTCTCCTAGGACTTCCCAAGAATTGGCACAGTTATTAAGACTCTGTCAATGGAAGGGAAAAAATGCCAGATTGGGAACGACTATGGTCGTATTTGGTGCAGGAGGAGTTCAGGTAGAACACCAGAGATGGCTCTTCATCAAAGCATGATGATGAAGAGGATTGTGCTTTGGCTGCCAAGGCAAGGAAAGGGAAGGGGAAGAAATTCCATTCAAAATTTGAGTCTAAAGGCAAGAAGTTGGATTTGTCCAAAGTGAAGTGTTTTCACTGTCACGAACATGAGCATCTCGCTACTAACTGTCTGCAAAAGAAGAAGAACAAGAAGGCTACTGAATCTGCAACTGGTGAGGCCCTTGTCTCACAATTTGAACTTGACTTCTCCTTGATCACATGCATGGCGTCAAGTGCATTGGGATCGGTGTGGTATTTGGATAGTGGAGCTTCCTTCCACATGACAGGAGATAAGGATATTTTCAGTGACTTGGAGGAGAAATATCTCAAAATGCATATCGAGATGGGCGACGATGGACAATACAGTGCAAATGGAATTGGTACCATTACCTTTCAGAGGGAGTTAGGTAAACCATTTCAATTGAAATATGTTATGCATGTTCCAGGTGTGAAGAAAATCTTGGTATCAGTCGCAATGTTGGAGGATAGAGGCTATGATGTTGTTTTTAGCAATGGAAAATATTTCCTGTGAGGATAGAGGCTATGATGTTTTTAGCAATGGAAAATCTTTCCTGTGACACAAAACAATGGGTCAAGTCAAGAAGATAGGTATTCGAGTTAAGAATCTCTACAAGCTGGAGGTAGATGGTTGCGTTGCCATGAGGGGCAAGGCAGAAAAAGTGGTGAGCCAGGATGAGGGAAAATTATGGCACAGACGATTGGGCCATCTTCATCATGGAGCCTTGAAAATCATGCAATAAATATCTACTGGACTTCCAATGGGAACACTTGCTCAGTTAGATCAGTGCAAGGGTTACACCATGGGGAAGTATGTAAATTTCAACTTTCATGAAAAGGAGAACTGTGCTTCGGTGATCCTGGAGAGAATTCACACAGACGTGTGTGGACCATTCTTGGTTGCTTCAATAGAAAAACGTAAGTATTATGTTATTTTTGTTAATGAATTTTCTCGTAAATGCTGGATCTTCTTCATGGAGAAGAAGGATCAAACATTCTCAAAGTTCTGTGAGTTTAAAGCATTGGTGGGGAAAGAGTCGGGGAAGAAAGTGAAGGCTCTAAGGAGCAATAATGGTGGAGAATACATCTCTAACGAATTCAAAGACTTCTGCAGCAAAGAAGAAATTCAAAGAGAACTCATAGCGCCTCATAACCCATAGCAAAATGGGGTCGCGGAGAGGAAGAACAGAATGATCGTGGGTGTAGCACGAGTGATGTTTCATGATCAG
>JASDQU010101485.1:22236-91304 GCA_032191745.1 Picea mariana
TTTTTTTTTTCTTTCAAAACTAATTTTATATTGAGCTTTTTTTCCTCCTCTTCTTTTTAATTTCTTGCTACCTCAGTGAAGGAGTCACAATAACTAATTATATATCAGATGGTGTTAATGCTTGAAATGAACCATTCAAGCAAGATAGTCAAACACCCTTGCACAACTTGCTTGAATAGTCAAATGCCCTTGCACAACTGTAAAGGGGAAAAACAGGGATGGAAACCTAGGGTATGCTTTAAGCCCTAACCTAGTAGACTATATGGTTAGGTTTATTAGCCAAGCTAGTTAGCAAAGTCTTTCCCCTTAAGGGTACTAATCCTCTAGTGATGTGTGCACAATTTAAAAAAAAATGCCTTATGTTAGTGATTGCTTCCTTTAAAGTGCAAATAAAATACGAACCTAGTTCTAACAATTATTAAACTAGCAAAAATGCAGAAATAAACTAAAGAATTCATTAGTTACTCAGTTAAACAAGGATTGTAGCATTAAAATCTAAATAAAATAATGTTGGAATACCAAAACCGTATTATGTATGAAAGGAGAAATGTAAAGCAACAAGCAATGTTAAATTCTGAAGACTAAAATTTTTGCAATTAGTTGTTAACTGTTGAGATTCAACAAGAAGATCCTAGTGAAAATTATGCACCTACACTAGGATGGAGCCTCAAGCTATTTTTAGGTGGAAATCTATTTTTAGATGATGAACAAATTCTATTATAGATGATGCCTATTTATAGATGGTGAGCAAATTCTATTTATAGATGTATGTTGACTATTATTATCCCTTAATAATAGTTGGACAATAAATATTAGTCTATTCTCAATGAGCACTTGGAAATAATTAACTAAAGTGGCAAATCAGTTAGTTATAGGAAATTTGAGTTCAAAGGTTGACTGGTGGGACATGCAAGTCGAATTAGTTGTAACTGAGTGATTCGAAGTTGTAACAGAGTTATATGTGTAGTTATGTGAGTTGTAAAGTAGTTTAACTCAGTTAAGTGAGTTAAGCTTAGTTGTACTAGTTGTAACTGAACTTACACTAGTGAGAGATCAGTGAATTAATTATTAGTTAATTCACAATCAGTGATCTCACATGCAACTGAAGATTTACCATTGTTAACTACATGCATGTCAGATCTAGTGGAGACCCAGTTGAGATAACAAGTGAAAGGGACAATTTGACTATCAATTGTGACAATAGTGAGTGCACTTATGAAACCACACACAGTGGATGTTCCCATGAGGATTGCGCAGCCTAGGCAAGAGAAATTCATTCATTGTAGGGATTTCCATCAGCAGGGATTGTGTAGAGGAGGCAGGTTGTCTGGAAGCAGTAAATTGGCACATGAATTTGTCAATTTTTGTATGACAGTGTGAGACGGTTGTATATTGTACTAAGAGCTCTTGGATTAGAGTTTTGAATGAGATTGTTTCATGATCCATGATATATACATAATATATGATAGTGGGGTTTTTAGCTTTATGTTTTCCCAGTAAAACATATGTGTTATGTATGATTGATCTTTCTTCTTGATATTGCAATTGGCATTCGTGTTTTAAATTCTGGAAGAATATTAGTAGAAGCTATTCTATATTTAACAGTGTCATATAATTGTTAGATTAGGAGAATCCGGGCAATACATAATTTGTATTAAAATTTCTACATGGTATCAGAGCACAGGAAATTGCAGAAGCTGAGTTTGTGATTGGATAGAATTCGAATTTGCAGAAAGACTTTCTTAGTGCTACAACTGATTCAAGATCGGAATGGATTTCAATGGCTTGAGATTAGAGTATGCACTCGAGGGTAGCTCAAACTACATTTCTTGGAAGGACATGATGGAGGCAGTACTCGAAGACAATGGCTTAAAGGAATTCATTGACAAAGATGTTCCTAAGCCAGATGCTGCAGACATTGCAAATATTGATGCATGGCAAAAGAAAGTGGAAAAGGCGAGGAGGATCCTGTTGGAGGGAGTACGAGACCACATTGTCTCAAGCCTCCATGGGAAATTCACACCATATGCAATGTGGAAGACTTTGACAAATCTACTCCAAAACAACAACGACCATAGGAAATTGGCACTCAAAGATAAACTCAGGAAGATGAAGATGGAGAAGGGCGACTCCATTCCAAAATATCTCACAAAGTTTGTCCAATGTCGGGATGAGTTGGGGAGTGTGGGAATAACAATCGCTAATGATTATTTGGTGAGCTTGGCTCTCCTAGGACTTCCCAAGAATTGGCACAGTTATTAAGACTCTGTCAATGGAAGGGAAAAAATGCCAGATTGGGAACGACTATGGTCGTATTTGGTGCAGGAGGAGTTCAGGTAGAACACCAGAGATGGCTCTTCATCAAAGCATGATGATGAAGAGGATTGTGCTTTGGCTGCCAAGGCAAGGAAAGGGAAGGGGAAGAAATTCCATTCAAAATTTGAGTCTAAAGGCAAGAAGTTGGATTTGTCCAAAGTGAAGTGTTTTCACTGTCACGAACATGAGCATCTCGCTACTAACTGTCTGCAAAAGAAGAAGAACAAGAAGGCTACTGAATCTGCAACTGGTGAGGCCCTTGTCTCACAATTTGAACTTGACTTCTCCTTGATCACATGCATGGCGTCAAGTGCATTGGGATCGGTGTGGTATTTGGATAGTGGAGCTTCCTTCCACATGACAGGAGATAAGGATATTTTCAGTGACTTGGAGGAGAAATATCTCAAAATGCATATCGAGATGGGCGACGATGGACAATACAGTGCAAATGGAATTGGTACCATTACCTTTCAGAGGGAGTTAGGTAAACCATTTCAATTGAAATATGTTATGCATGTTCCAGGTGTGAAGAAAATCTTGGTATCAGTCGCAATGTTGGAGGATAGAGGCTATGATGTTGTTTTTAGCAATGGAAAATATTTCCTGTGAGGATAGAGGCTATGATGTTTTTAGCAATGGAAAATCTTTCCTGTGACACAAAACAATGGGTCAAGTCAAGAAGATAGGTATTCGAGTTAAGAATCTCTACAAGCTGGAGGTAGATGGTTGCGTTGCCATGAGGGGCAAGGCAGAAAAAGTGGTGAGCCAGGATGAGGGAAAATTATGGCACAGACGATTGGGCCATCTTCATCATGGAGCCTTGAAAATCATGCAATAAATATCTACTGGACTTCCAATGGGAACACTTGCTCAGTTAGATCAGTGCAAGGGTTACACCATGGGGAAGTATGTAAATTTCAACTTTCATGAAAAGGAGAACTGTGCTTCGGTGATCCTGGAGAGAATTCACACAGACGTGTGTGGACCATTCTTGGTTGCTTCAATAGAAAAACGTAAGTATTATGTTATTTTTGTTAATGAATTTTCTCGTAAATGCTGGATCTTCTTCATGGAGAAGAAGGATCAAACATTCTCAAAGTTCTGTGAGTTTAAAGCATTGGTGGGGAAAGAGTCGGGGAAGAAAGTGAAGGCTCTAAGGAGCAATAATGGTGGAGAATACATCTCTAACGAATTCAAAGACTTCTGCAGCAAAGAAGAAATTCAAAGAGAACTCATAGCGCCTCATAACCCATAGCAAAATGGGGTCGCGGAGAGGAAGAACAGAATGATCGTGGGTGTAGCACGAGTGATGTTTCATGATCAGAGCCTACCAATGCATTTTTGGGTGGAAGCATGCAACACTGTGGTTTATTTACAAAAACGTTGTCTTCATAGAGTACTTGGCATGAGTACACGTAAAGAAGCTTTCACTGGTAAGAAACTTGATGTTTCTCATTTTAAGATTTTTGGCTCATCTGTTTATGTGCATGTGACCAAGAATGCTAGGAAGAAGCTGGAGCCGAATGCTGGAGTTGGGATATTTGTGGGGTACACAAAAACACCCCATAATTATCATGTGTATTTTCCTAACAGTAAGATGATTTTTATGCGACGGGATATAAAATTCGATGAGGGGAAAGCCATGCAGTTGTCGCTTGAGAGGGAGCTAGACTTGCATGCAAAGGAGGAACTGCTGGTTCCCAAAGATGAGTCTCAGGATGTGGATCAACCACATGAGGAGGTTCATGGAGTGGAAAAAGCCACTCATGCAGATCCATCAATCAGAAATGGAAGAAAGCGCACCATGGAAGCTGATAGATTGAGACTAGATGCTGCATAGAATGTAGGAGCCCCTACTTCACAACACAGACAGAGACAATCACCTGATCGATTTAGTGGATACATGGCTCTCATGAGAAAATGTATTGTGACTGAACCATCTTCCTTTCAGGAAGCAGTGCAGGATCCCACTTTGGTTGATGCAATGGTGGAGGACTATGACTCCATTGTAAAAAACAATGCATGGGAAATTGTCCCAAGACCAGTTGACAAATTAGTGGTAGGTTCGAGATGGATCTACAAGGGTAAGCTTTTAATCATTGTTCTTTATGTTGATGATTTAATACTAACTGGTGATGAGCAACTGATACACTCATGCAAGGAGGACCTTGCAAAGGAGTTTGAGATGGAGGATATGGGCCTTCTTGGTTATTTCCTTGGATTGGAAATATGGTAGGGAAATGGTGAAATTTTTGTGTCTCAAGGCAAGTATGCAAGGGATATACTAGGTAAGTTTCACATGGAGGGATGAAAACCCATGGATACTCCTCTTCCAGGAAACTGGGAGAAAGAGAATGCTACTTCTGGAGAGGTAGTGGATGCTATTGTCTATTGACAATTAGTGGGTTCGCTAATGTATCTAGTGAACATGAGACTAGACATTTGCTATGTGGTTAACCAACTAAGTCAAGTGATGGTTAAACCTACCAAGCTCTTTTGGAAGGCGAGTAAGCATGTCCTGAGATACTTGAGGGGCACATCTGAGTATGGATTATGGTACAGACAGATGGATGAGGTGAAGTTGCATGGATTGATGGATGTAGATTGGGCGGGCAGCCCAATGGACATAAAGAGCACATTAGAGGGGATCTTTAGTATCAGATCTACAACTATTTCTTAGTACAACAAGAAGTAGAGATCCATGGCACTCAGTTCAATCGAAGCGGAATACATGGAAGTGAGTCAAGCTGCATGTGAGGCTATCTGGATGAGAAAGATCTTGATTGGTGTTTGGTTCTCATTTAGATCTGACAATGATTCATTGTGATAATAAAATTTTCATTAAACTCTCGATTAATCCCGTGTTTCATGATAGATCTAAGAATATAGATATCTGGTATCATCATATCAGAGATTGTGTGCAGTGGAAGATCATGTTGCTTCAGTACATTCCTATGGAAGATAAGGATGCAGACATTCTGACTAAGGCGCTCACCAGGGGAAAATTCGAATACCATAGAGATAGGATCGGGGTGAAGGATAATCCCTTTCTTGTTGAGAGGGAGTGTTGAGATTCAACAAGAATATCCTAGTGAAAATTATGCACCTACACTAGGATGGATCCTCGGGCTATTTTTAGGTGGAAGTCTATTTTTAGATGATGAGCAAATTCTATTTATAGATGATGTCTATTTATAGATGGCGAGAAAATTCTATTTATAGATGTATGTCGACTATTATTATCCCTTAATAATAGTTGGACAATAAATATTACTCTATTCTCAATGAGCACTTGGAAATAGTTAATTGAAGTGGCAAATTAGTTAGTTATAGGAAATTCGAGTTCAAAGGTTGATTGGTGGGACATGCAAGTCGAATTAGTTGTAACTAAGTGATTCGAAGTTGTAACAGAGTTATATGTGTAGTTATGTGAGTTGTAAAGTAGTTTAACTTAGTTAAGTGAGTTAAGCTCAGTTGTACTAGTTGTAACTGAACTTACTAGTGAGAGATCAGTCAATTAATTATTAATTAATTCACAATCAGTGATCTCACATGCAATTGAAGATTTACCATTGTTAACTACGTGCATGTCAGATCCAGTGGAGACCCAGTTGATATAATAGGTGAAAGGGACAATTTAACTATCAATTGTGACATTAGTGAGTGCACTCATGCAACGACACACACAGTGGATGTGCCCATCAGGATTTCCCATCCTAGGCAAGAGGAATTCATTCATTGCAAAGATTTCCATTAGCAGGGATTGCGCAGAGGAGGCAGGTTGTCTGGAAGCAGTAAATTGACACATGAATTTTTCAATTTTTGTATGACAGTGTGAGACAATCGTATATTGTACTGAGAGCTCTTGGATTAGAGTTTTGTATGAGATTGTTTCATGATCCATGATATATACATAATATATGATAGTGGGGTTTTTAGATTTATGCTTTCCTGGTAAAACATTTGTGTTATGTGTGATTGATCTTTCTTATTGATATTGCAATTGGCGATCATGTTTTAAATTCCAAAAGAATATTAGTAGAAGCGATTATGTATTTAACAGTTTCATATAATTGGTAGATCAGGAGAATCCATGCAATACATAACTTGTATTAAAGTTTCTACATTAACTACCAACATATTTTATTCAAAAATAATTGTTTATAATTAATGATAACTTTATGCATATTTACAATAGTTAATCAAACAAAAGAGATTGAAACACAATTGTAAACTAAGCTAATAAAACATAATATATAAAGAAACATAAATGGAAGCATTCCCCAGAAGATTTATTTATTGATAATTTTTTGATGTACAACCAATAGTAATCTAAGGAGTTCTAACAATAAGCACAACTTTCGTATAATAAGATGTTTACAAAACCATATGTTGCTTACATCAATGTAAACTCATGCAGGATGAAATCCCAGATATCCTAGGGCCTTTACAAACCCCACACTCAAATTTTCTGAAGGGTGTATGCATTCATGACCGACCATCTTAGTCATATAGACATTTGTAGAGAATTTTGTTCATTAATAAAATAAACATAATTTACCTCCAAAGGGTAGCAATTATGCTTTCATCCCATCGTTGGGTTTTAGATTGTAACATGGATGCTATCACTAACACTATTAGGCTAGTGAAGGATTGGAAGAATGAATTCAAATGTATGTAGTAGCAAAACAAATATATACTTTCTCTCTTTTTCTCCCTATATCAAGTCATACATCTCCTCTTTTATAGAAGTATGAGTGGGCAGGTGAAAGATCACCTTTGCACCTTGATTTTCCTACATAAATTAATTTCCATAGTATTCAATTTTTTAAAAGTGGAAGCAAGAATTTTGAAAGCCAAGAATTCTAGGAAATTAGACTCCTAGGCTGAGTAAGGCTTCAACTCTAGTAATGTGCACTCTTATACATGTATATAATCATAAAATATTTCATTTTCATCATGAGTTATTGGCACATTGTCTTCATTTTGAAATTGTAAACCATAGACACAATAATAACCATTTGCATCCATGTTGCACATAAATAATAGATATGTATATAAATAAGTTGAACTGTCAAATTACCATCACATCGCTAACTATTTACATCAACGAAAATTTTAACCACCATAAAAAAGATATAGAGTTTGTCAAATGTCATAATCCATGCATGATCAAAATATATCATAGTCTATTGTTGAAATTTCTCCTACTCAACACTTGACAATTAGCTTAAAACACAATCACTTTATCTACTAAAATCACAATTGAGTAATCAATTAAATATGCACTGGAAGCATAAATAAGGAAACCAAATCAAGCACACATAAACACCAATATGTTTGGGTAGATACCCCTAGAAAACCCCAAAGGGAAAACCAGTACTGAGAATTATTTTATTATGCTAAAATCAGGGCTCCTGTAACAGGGATAATGGCACACTAAGAGAAATACAATTGCAAACTAACCTGGAAAGGTATGACCTAATGTACGACCAATGCTAACATGATTTTCAAAGCACATGTGATTCTGCTTCTTGTGAATCATGTGCATACGCGACTTTCTACACTATGAACCACATATCCGTACGTAAAACTTGTACAACAAGCTCCGTACGATTTGACACTCTCATGTGGTTTCCTCAAACTAAAACCCACCTGCATAAGCCTCTATTCTTTTTTCTCCTTAACCTGATCTCTAGATGGAAGTCCTTCTGCTTCCCTATCCAAGATCTCCTTGAATCAATGTCCTTCTTGATCCAAGCTCTCAAGTGTCAAGTCTCCTTGTGTTATTCACCTGGTTATGTTATATTGAGAAAAAACAAGAATATCATAGAAATTACCAATGGAACAATAGAATACAGAGAATAGCACACCAAAATGATACCTTTATTGAAATGTGAGCAATGATTACTTATCTCTTCAAGGGGGGAACCTCTAGCAGAGCAGTGCTCTATTACAATAATTCTCAAGACAAAGACTTCTCATGCCCTCAACTCCTATTTATACTAAATCTATCTACAAAAAGAACAATCTAGAGGAATATCTTTCTAGAACCAGAAGCTTCTATTAGGTCTTCTTACATTTGACTTGTTCACCTTATTAACTAGGCCTTATTTATTAATATCATCCTTTATTACATGGAAAATATATTATTTTACCTACGTGAGGGGTTAGGGAGGTTAGGTCCCTAACACCTTGAGTCTGTCAAGTGTAAGCAAAAGTCCTTCTCTGCTTCTACACTCTTGAATGATCCACACTAGAAAAAGTCCTTCTTTTCTATCTTTGTGCGAATGTGTCTTCTCCACCCTAGACTTGCTTTTATAATCACGAGTTATAATCTATTTCTAATCTCACTTGAGATTTATATTCCATGCGAATATTGCATGCTAAGATTACATGCTAAGTACTTTTAACACTTTCCTTAAATAACTCAACTAATTAATTACATAATTAAATAAAATAAATTTACTTTAATATTTCCTTTAATTAAATTAAATTCAAGAGTAGAAGGCTTTGAATGATTTCTACACGCCTAGACACATGGACCTGTGCAAAATTACATGGTTGATGCTACCACTAACATCAACACTCCCTCTTAGCGAGGAAGATATTTCTCGAAGAGCCACCTTCAACTGGTTCTTCCTTTGAATCTAGCACAATGTCATACACATTATCTTGCATACTGGAATTCCTCCAACCCTGCTGGTCAACAACTCCCTGAATACTGGAAGTCTCAAAATTGATGATGCTACATAGCAATGCCATGAACTTCGTCGAAGTTATTCTCTCCACCATTGATCTCCTAGAAGCTTCCTGCTCCTTAACATCCATCAATGTCATCTTGTAACAACTCGGTCTCCTGACAGAACTGAAAGGGGATAACTCCCTCTTCCCCTATGAAGGTTTACTCCCCACATTAGAAGAATGTGAACTCTACTCATCCTTCGACCATTCACCCTTCGAAGCCTCCTGCTCCTCATCCTCTTCACTGACATCGATCCATGATCCAAGATCCCCTTGGATCTTCTTATAGGTTGGACATGCAACCTAAATAATATTCTCTCTCTGAAACCAATGCTCGTTATTGTGTCATGGATAGCTCCCTCTTAACATATGAGTACTTTCCCTCTTTGAAAACTAACTGCAAAAACCATGTCCTCCAAAAATGAAACTGAGAGCAAGTTCTTCTTCAGTTATGGTACATATAACATATCTTCCACCTCCAGAAAACCTCTTGACTTGAGATGGAACATGATTGTCCCAACTCCTTCTATACCACACTTGGCATGAGTGCCAATATCCACATGTAAACCTTAGTCCATCTCTGACCAAATGGTGAAAAAATCATGTGTCCCCATGATGTGATGAGAAGAACCACTATCCAAGTACCAAGCACTCCTGAGTCCTTGAGTAGGTGTTGGTAGAGAGGCATGTGAACATTGAGAATTCCTTCTCAAACTTTGTTGCAAACTCATCTACTTGTGTCTTTCTTGATGTTGGTGGTTGTGTCATGTCTTTCCACTTCTTCTTTGGACACTCTGATGCATAGTTCCCAAAATTGTGGCACATGAAGCACTTGATTTTACTCAAGTCCTTATTTCCTAGCTATGATGTTGACTCCTCACTATTACCGTCCTTGCTAAAACCCTTTCATGTTCCATTACTTTTGTTTCTAACAAGGGTGAGGTTATCCTCCTCTTCATCTTCCTACTTTCCCCTCTTAGACTCCTCTCGAGTCTCTTTCTAGATGCAATCATCCCAAAGTATCTGCCATTATAGAATATTTTCCCGAGCACAAACTCTCTTGACAAATGGTTCCCATGGCTTGGGAATACCATTCAGTGCCACATTCACAAGCTCTTCATCCTCCATTTTCTCCTCTATGGTTTCAAGCTGATCACGTAGTTGTGTGATCCTTGACATGAGATAGCTGGTAATATTGTATGATTTAGACATATAAACCGATCTAAGTTTATTCCTTAATACCATCTTCCTATTCATGTTCTTGCCCTGGAATAAAATTACTAGGGAATCAAAATTCTATTTGGTTGTCTTCTTCTCATTTAGGTGAGGGATTATATTATCCTTCACTGAATCTAAGAGGATCCTTTCTTCTTTGATATCCTTCTTGTTGTGAGCATCTAAAGTTGTCATATTTGTCAGTGGAGTAAATTCTTTATCCACTAACTCCCAAAGGTCATACTCCTTCAATGCCAAAGTCACTCTTGCTTTCCAAGATAGGAAGTTGGATGCTCCATCATATCTGTCTTCAAATCTCAACGGTGTTGTTTCCATCCCTAAGACCTGATAAAATTCCCTAGAAATAACCTATTGCTGATAAAATTTCCCTTGTACTGATCTGTACGACTTGTAAGCGATTGTCAACACTGCAAATCACATATATACGCAATTTGACACACTGTAAATCACATATGTATGTGACTTGACCCACTGCAAATCATGTATGTAGGTTACTCGACTCACTCCAAATCGTGTATGTACGTGACTATGTCTTCTATGAATCATGTATGTCTACGTACACCTGCAAAAAATTATCTATTCCCTAGTACGATTGTTTCCCTAAAAAATTTGTCCTTCGATTTCCTCCTGCTGGTTATGGATCTAAGATATGGCCTCCCTTCAAAGCACCTGCTATGATACAATGTTGAAATTTCTCCTGCTCAACACCTGAAAATTATCTCAAAACAAAATCAGTTTATCTACTAAAAGCACAGTTGAGTAATCAACTAAACATGCAGCGGAAGCATAAATAAGGAAACCAAATCAAGAACACATAAACACCGATATTTTTGGGTAGATACCCCTGCAAAAACCTCAGAGGAAAAACCAATGCTGAGAACGATTTTATTATGCTAAAATCAGGGCTCCCGTAATAGGGTAATGGCCCATTGAGAGAAATACAATTGTCAACTAACCTAGCAAGGTCTAACCTATTGTACAACTTGTTCTAGCATGCTTTTCGAGGCATACACAATTCACCTTATTGTAAATTGTGTATATGAGATATTGTCTACACTGTGATCCATGTATTCATATGGAAAACTTGTACGAGAAGCTCTATACAATATGACACTCTCTTGTGGCTTCTTCAGACTTAAACCCACCTGTTGTTACACATTATTTTGTCCACCCCAGTGATCCATTGACAACATGTGTTCATGGTCCCATGAAAATATAAAAAGAGTCTTTCTCCATGAGGAAAGTGATTAGCTTTCTCTTCTCAAAAACCCTATTAAGGAAGGTCGTTGCAGGCTGCACTATACATAGGGTGTGACGATGCCTGATCGTCACCCCCTTCTCTAAATTTGGGATGCGATGTCACCACCGGCTGCACTATACCTAGGGTGCGACGATGTCGAAAGCCAAGGTAAAGTCAAACTTCACGAAAGTTCTAGAAGGAGATCTTCTAGAAGATGAGGTGGCTTCCGAACGGTTTGGATCTTAATCGCTTCTCTGATTTGGTGGGATCATCCTAATCTCCTCACCTATCTCTCTTCCATACTATATAAAGAGGTACCTCTCATGGAAAAGGCTAAGCATGAAAAGGATAAGATTGAATAGGCTAGGAATTATATGGAGAACTTTGCATTAGATCATGCTTGAGAGCCTCATTTCAGTTCATCAAGTTATTGTGGATATTCTTCATTCAAGGTTGGAGCAAAGGCGTGTGTGGTGGAGCAAAGATCCATCAGAGGGAGACCTTGCAACATCAAGGCTTTTGGTTGTAATCTCCACTTTCATTTAATATGATACAATAATATGTTTCTTTCCCATAATACTAGTCTTGTTTATTGTATGATTCCTTGATCACATGCATAAGTTCTTGTTGAGTATATTGTGTTTCTTTCACTTTGGTTGGTTTGTGTTCCCTTGCAGATTCAATATCACAAGAGTATCGAAGTGGAGCTAGGATGACAATGGCAAGAGGAAGTGACATTGAAAAGGTATGTTATCTATCTCTTGTTAATTAGTAAACTCAATGATTAGAAATTAGGGAAAATTTCATGGTCTATTTTGTTTTGTTCTAGTTTCCAGTGGGATCTAGGGAGAACTATTTATGTCTGCATTTACCGATTAATTCTATAACAAAATTGGCGACCATACTGGGGATACGACACTCTTTTGGTTTTTTTCTTTGAATTTTCTTTTATCTTGTCTTCTTTTCTTTGAATTCATTCTCTGAGTCTGTGGGTGATCCATCTGGACTCCCTGGGTCTAAAAGTTCAGTTAGATTTTTTGCCTTTCTCCCATTTTTTCCTTAATTATAGAGATTGTCGCACTGCACTATATAGTCATCCTGCGACGACCCTCTGACATCACATCCCTCTTGTGAAAACCAATGTGAAGACATCACACTCTGACCTATTGGTATTCTGTGATGACCTTAGCTCGTCGCACTGTGCCCTACTGCCAGCCTGCGACGAATCCTATAGGATTTGTTGGAGTGAGTCAATTTTTCTTTTTTCCCCAGTTTTTCCTTAGTTTCCCGGGGGGGACTTCTGATACCAGTGTTTGATTGATTTGTGAGTTTAAATCTTGTTTTTGATTGGCTTTCAGTGATTGAAAATCTTTCTTTATAAATTTTGCAAGTTTTTTTCTTTTTTATTCTTGTCACAGGGATATAATCTCAGGATCTTGATATGAGTGCTTGTTTGACCAAGGGTCTTTGATTCATTTGAAGTTTTGGGATTTTTCTTTCCAGGTTGTTTTTTGATTGAGAAACATTTTTGTTTGCACTTGACAATAAGATTTTCAATCATTTCATTTTTGTCTACGTTATGAATTTGATTTGAGAATTGTGTTGAATGGGTTGATTTTCTTGGACTATGCTTTCCTTTCTTCATTATATCTCTGATTTTATTTGTGAAAGGAAGAACTGGAATCCTTTATTCTTTTTAGTAATATTTCATAAGAAAATTATTGCATTCATATATATATATATATATATATATATTTAAAGAGAACATTGGAAAAAATTTGTAGTCTTTGATTATTTGGAATTGTGTTCGTTCAAGAAATGAGAAATTGTATTTCGTAGCATTTGCACTTCAAGAAAAATACCTTCTCCCTACTGTAATTAGAGTTCGTTGAATTGAAATATCATATTCATCTCTTCTTTCATTTTATTGGGTCAAGGTTACAACTTCATCAATTTCGTCTCCATCTCCCTTTTGAGTAAACAACAACTTTTAAAATACAACGTAATTTAAAATTTATTAGTAACTTTTATTTTCTATAAATTATCTTCACCAACATTAACTAGTATAGCGCTTTGGAATAGGTTATAAGGCACACTCTCCAAAGCATCAAAACACACAGTAGTATCTTGTGATAGGGAGAGTTTCAAATCCAATTGCTACATTTTGTCCTGGGAAGCCCTTCTCACACAAGGGTCAAACCTGAGATCACATTAAGACTGGAAGACTTACTCACCCTGCTTTGTTGGTCTTGGTGTAGCGATTGTGCATATTATTGGGGGTCACTTGAAGGTATACCCATGATTATGTGTGGGAGCCTTTTGGGCTAGATACTATTCCTTTGTGCGTGGATCAAACTGTTGATTGTTTCCCCAGGCATCATTGTTGTAGTTGGTAACCTTAGTAGTCTATCTCTTTAGGATATTACATGAGGTGACTATGGAGAGGCAAGTCTCCACGGTACCTATAATTGGCGTTGGCCAAACTCACTCGAGCTCCTTGGAGAGTATACCCATGATTATGTGTGGGATGTTGCACCAGGGTGTAAGTCCGTTCAACAGGTCGTCAATGTAACTTTTCCACCCACTTTATCCTAGCCCCTTCTTCTCTTGACTTCGTGACATTGGATTTCATCACCAACTAGTGACTTCGAAATAACAAGGTTTGCTTGCTTGGTTTGATTTCTATATTTTATTAGTGAATGTTGTTTGTTTCCTTAGTTGGCCATAGAATTTTTTCGTTCTTTATTTGGTTCGGCTAACATCAGCCTTTGTTGTTCACGTAGGATGCAAGGATTACCTCTGGAAGATCCGAAAGGTTACTGATGCTGACCCCCCTTCTCTCCCAAGGACTGCGCGACCTCCCGGTCTAGGATCGATCAATAAATTGAGTCTGATTGACTCTTTGGCCCTCAAGAACCTCAAATCCACTTAACAAGCCCTCTTTCCCTTAAAGCACAAGTTATATGGAACCCGCGGCTTTCTCCTTAACAACTTTAAGCTTCAACGTGTTTAGATGCTAACTCTCCTGGTTAAATCCCTCCCTTTATGTCACTAAGGCTGTGACTAGTCGCCTAATCAAAAGGTGCGTTGTGACTTTACATATCAGGCCTTTACATGCGAGTCACTCTGACTCTCCCGACTTCTGAAATCCCAACAGGATCCTAGTGCATGCTAGCCCCTCTATTCCCCTTCACTAATGTGACCCTTCGCTATGTTAGTGTGCCAATATTCAAGCACTTCGCGATTTTGCATTTCACGATTTCGCGTCTTGTGAATTCACACTTGATGAGTCGTCTCCCTAAATTCTCAATGGTTTAGATCTCTTCTTGAACCGACGACTTAGATCAAATCTTCGCAGTTTCAGGTTTCATGAGTTCCCATAAGTCTTACCTCTGATTTCCTGAGTTGCAAAGTCCTGACAAAACCAGATCTATGGTTCAAATCCCTCCTTCAATCAATGGTTGTGATATTTTCATGATTGCATGATTCGCGACTTTGGAGTCTCCTTGCCTCCATTCTCCCGATAGCCAAAATTGTGATGGTGCTGGGTCAACGGTCCAAATCTCCCCTTTGATCAACGACTGAGATCATGTTGCGATTTCGTGTTTCACGAGTTCTCGCGACTCAACCTTTGAATCCTTCGAGTCATAAGTCATAGAAATGATGATCTCTCACCATGTGTCCTCCTTGACAACGAACGGTTTCGATGATTTTGGAATGATAAAAAACTGTGATATTTTTGCGAGTTCACACTTTACGAATCCTCACAACTCTGCTCTTTGACCTTTCCACTCTACGAGTCAACGAAATGTTGATCTCTCGTCACGTGTCCTATTGTGATGGATGGTTCCGATGATTTCAAAATTTCGTGACCTTGTTTCTCCTGTGTACGTTAAAATCTTTAATGTTAGTGCAATTTAACTTGATTAGATGACTACGAGCTGTTTGTGCTTAGATCAAATGGTTGAGATCTTTCCTCCTCTATACTTGCTCCTCATTGTCTGGATGTTGATTGGATGGTCCAGGTCTTTCCTTTGAGCTAAAGCTTTCTTCAGACTTAGAATATTTTCAGAAGGATTTAAAGGATTTGACCTTTATCCTTCCTGCGAGTCCATTTCTTGGATATCGTTCGCGCTTCTTGGAAAGTGCTACTGCTCCTGAGCTTAATCTCTCCAAATATTTCAATCTCCCAAGCACTTCTTGCTTTTCTGGGAAATTCGTCAAACTCAGATCCAAAGGTTCTTGAAAATAATCCTTTCTCTCCTTCCCGACATTCTTCCTCTCTGGTCCTTCGACTTATTTATGGAGTCGCCTCGACTCTTTGTCAAATTCCAGGTCTGTGCACTCTTTGCAACAAATCTTTACACAAGATTCAAGTTCTTGTGATGAATGTGCACTCCTTGCGGCATTCACTTTACATTTCCTGCAAAGAAAGTCTTACGTTATTTCTTCTGAGATTTACGAGTCGAAACAGACCCTATCAACGCACTCCTTGCGGACTGTGTGCACACCTTGCACCAGCTCATGAAGAAAAGTGATTTAAATTCTTATGCAATCATTTCAAAGCTACATACACTCGTAGAAAGATTCATTCATTCTTGAAAATATTAAGATAACAAAACAGAGATTGCAAACACTATTCACACCATACATTGGATCAATTTTTCTCTGTTATCTTCATTCAAAATAAAAAAAAAAATGGTTACAACTAAAATCAAAGCAACAACTACTACTTTGAGATTCCTACTTGCTCATAATTCTCATAACGCCTCTTTTGGGCATACAAAATCTCTCTTTATACAAAAGAAAAAAACTAACTGCTATCTAATTGCGGTTACATTGAGACTAGGGTTAAGCTCCCAAGTCACGCGTGCTCATTTTGTCTCCACGCGTGTGATATTTCCTCTTTTATTTTCTATCACTTAAAAATATTTACAGTACTGGCTAGCGTTCGAGACTCCGGATTGGCTCTCAGGCGTTGACTTGTCTGACCACATGTACTTGCTGACGATGCTCTTGCATCATACTCCCCCTGGAAAAAAATTCATGGAATCCTATCCATGATCTCCTTTACCGACTTTCCATGCTTCTGGATATCAAATTCACTTTCCCAACTGGCATCTTCTATTGCGTGTCCCTTCCACTTGACTAGATATTCAAAATAGGTCTTCCTCTCGGTCTTCTTACTAATCCTTTGATCAATGATCTTTTCCATCTGTGGTTTTTCTGCTATAGGCATTTGTTTCTCTCACTGAATCTTCCCTTGATCTGTTGATCCCTCTGTGTCATCCTTCCTGTAAAGATACAAGTCTGAGACATTGAATATGGGTGATATGTCCACATCATCTGGTAGCTCAATCTCATAGGCGTTGGCATCAAACTTCCTCAAGATATTACATGGTCCTATATTCTTCATCTTTATCTTGTTATATGTCCCCCTAGGGAACCTTTCCTTCCTAAGATGTGCTAGAACTTGATCTCCTATTTCAAATTGGAGTTGTCTACGATGTTGATCAGCTCTGTGTTTTTATTCTTGGCTAGAATACTGCAACTGCCCCCTGATCTGGCTATGGAGCTTCTGCATTTATGTAGCAAAATCTTCTACTCCAACACTTCTGATCTCACTATGTTCCAAGTCTCTCAACTGAAATACTCCCCTGGGTTGCATTCCATACAATATTTGGAACAGGCTCTTCCAAGTGCTCTTGTTTAGTGAGTCATTGTATGCAAATTATTCTTGTGGAAAAATCTGATCCCATTAATTATGGTGCTTAGTGACCATACTCCTCAATAAGTTTCCCAAACTTATGTTTACCACCTTAGTTTTCCCATCTGTCTAAGGGTGATACGTCGAGCTGAAGGAAAAACATGTCCCCAACTTCGTCCACAATGTTCTCCAAAAATGACCAACAAATTTCATGTGTCTGTCCGAGACAATGCTTCTGGGTAGGCTGTGAAGTCTCACAACTTCCTTGAAAAACAGGTTTGCAACATGTGTTGCATCACTGGTCTTCTAACATGGGATAAAGTGTGCATCTTGGAAAATCTATCCACCACCACAAATATGGAATCACATCCTCTTTGTGTTTTTGGCAGTCCCAACACAAAATACATGTTTATTGCATCCCAAGGCCTCTCTGGTATGGGCAATGGTTGATACAATCCAATGTTCTATCTTTTACCTTTTGCATGTTGGCAGATTTTGCATCTGTTCATGAATTTTATTACATCTGTTCTCATACCTGACCAATAATATGAACTTCTCAACTGCACAAATGTCTTATCATGGCTGAAATGTCAAGCCAATCCTCCACTATGTTTTTCCTTCAAAAGGTTGTCCCTCATTTAGCATTTTGGTATTCACAATTGATTTCCCTTGAAAAACAATCCCTCTTGAATCATATACTCTATCCATTGGCTCCTATCTCTTAGCACAATATTCGTGCATGCTTCGTATGCTTCCTTAAATTCTGTATCATAACTGTACATTTCCTCAAGGTGTTCAAACCCTAAGGTCTTTACCTGAAATTTCTGCAGAGTCAAACATATCCTGCTCAATGCATCGACAACTTTGTTAGCATTCCCAACAATATGTTTTGTGACAAAAGTAAAATTATGCATATACTCAATCTACTTCGCATGCCTCTGATTCAATTTTTCCTGTCTGGTTATGAATTGTAAATCTTGGTTATCGCTATACAAGACAAATTCTTGTGGGACAAGCTAATGTCTCCATTTCTTCAGGGCTTGGATTATGGCATAAAAATCCTTGTCATAGGTGGATTATTTTCTCTTAGTCTCATTCATCTTCTCGCTGAAGTAAGCAACAGGTTTATTGTCCTGGCTCAAAACTCCTCCAATTGCAACGCCACTTGCATCACACCTTACCTGAAACATCTTCTCAAAATTTGGCAAGACCAGAATTGGTCGCTCCATTACTTTCTCCTTCAGTGTATAGAAGCTCTTCTCGGCCTCCTCTGTCCATTTAAAATACTTGTGCCTCTTCTTCACCGTATCCATCCTTGGTGCACAAATTCCACTGAAATCTCTGATGAAATTCCTATAGAAACTCCCTAATCCATGGAAGCTTCTTACCTCAAACACGCTCCTCGGTGACGACCATTCTTTGATTGCTTTCACCTTCTTCGGATCCATATTTAGTTCATTTGAAGAGATCACAAAACCCAAGTAAATGAGTTATGTCTTCATAAAAGATGACTTATTCAGATTTATCAACAACTTCTCCTGTTGTAGTCTCCTCATCACTAATGTCAGGTGCCTCAAATGCTCCTCTTTAGTCTTGCTAAAGATCAATATATCATCTAGATACACAACCACAAACTTGCCAATGAAATATTTTAGTATTTCATTCATCAAACTCATAAAAGTACTCGGGGCATTGGTTAAGCCAAATGGACTAACAAGCCACTCATACAAACCTTCATTTGTCTTAAAGGCTATCTTCCACTCATCACCTTCCCTCATTCTGATTTGGTCATATCCACTTTTCAAATCTGTCTTAAAAAATAAATTTTCTCCACTTAAATAGTCCATCAAATCATCTATTCTTGGCAAAGGGAATCTATACTTGATAGCGATGTTATTGATGGCTCTCGAGTCTATACACATTTTCCATCCTCCATCTTTCTATGGAGTCAACATAGTTGACACTGCACATGGACCCAAGCTCTCTCTAACCAAACCCTTGTCTAACAATTCCTGGAATTGGTTATTTACCTCCTCATTCTCTCGAGGTGTCAGTCTGTAAGATGCTTTGTTTGAAAGACTTTCTCCTGGTATCAAATCGATATGATGACTGATACTTCTGATGGGTGGAAATGAGTTAGGTAGCTCATCCACCACTATGTCAACAAAATTATCCAATAATTCCTGAACTTCTTCAGGAAAATCATCCATTGAATTACTTGTAAGGATAACTCGGGGTTTCCTCACCACAGTAAACTGCATCTCCTGTTCTTTTTTGAATTCTTTCAGGATTTCCTTCCCACTCATGAGGAGTATGCTTGTGTTGGATTCCTCTTTCACTTTCTTCTCCTCTATTGGCAACAACATGTGTGTTCTACCATTCTTCTCCAAGGTGTATGTATTCTTCCTCCCATCATGAATGACATTACTGTCAAACTTCCATGGTCTTCCCAACAAAATATGGCATACATCCATGGGAATTACATCACACACAATTTCATCTCTATATCCTCCTATATTAAATTCAACCAAGCATTGTTTAGTAACCATTACCTAGTGTCCTTTCTACAACCATGAGACTTTATATGGATCTGGGTGTGCAGTTGTCTCTAGCTCCAATTTCTCCACCACCTCCGTGGATACTAATTTATCAGTGCTCCCACTGTCAATTATCACCTTGCATACTATGTCTTTAGTCTTGCAAGTTGTCCTAGACTGTTCCTATGTACTGGATTTTTAACTTCTGCCTCTGGTTTTAAGAGAACCTTTCTCATCATCAGGGAAGTTCCATCCTCTGCTCCCTCTGCTTCAACATTCTCTCTTTTTTCTTCCAAAATGTGAGCTTCTCCTCCTTATTTATTTTTCTCAGGGCATTCCCAAGACATGTGCCTTGACTTTCCACAAGCATAAAATCTTATTCCTCCTCTGCCTCTTCCTCTAGAAGAGTTTCTTCCACCACCCTTTCTTCCTCGGGAAATTCCTCCTCTTTTTGAGTGACTGTGTGGAGTTCCATCCTCGTCTTTGGAATTATGTGCCTTGTCATGGGAAACTCCCTTGCCTTTGTTCAGGGCTGAGATTTTACCTCTACCTCGCTAGCTTTGTTTTCTGTCCAAATTCTCTTCTGCCTTCAGCACAAACTGATAAGCATCCTCCATTGTCCTTACCAACATCATGCTGAGATCATCCTGGATTTTGTACCTCGGGCCATTGATATACCTGGAAAATTTTTCTTCATCCCGCTCTCTTTGTCCAACTCTGATGTTCAACTTGTAGAACTCCTATGTGTATTCTTTGACTGTCATACCCTTCTGTCTCAGTGTCTGCAACTTCCTAAACAAATTGATTTGATAATCTTTGGGCATGAATTTAGCCTTCAACTTGGCTACCATTCTATCCCAATTATTTATCTTTTGTTTGTCTCTACTTCTCCTCTCAGCTTGCAGTTCATCACACCACAGTGTTGTATGCCCTTTAAGCCTGGTGACAACATGTCTCAATCTTTTCTCCCCATCGACATCTTCATAATCAAAATATTTTTCCATGGACCTTATCCAATCTAGTATCTCTTTAGCATACAAATTGTCTGCATACATTGGGACCTCTATCTTGGCTCTAGCTCCCAATATAACAATTTCTCTTAGAAAGCATTCTTCACCAACGTGTTCTCTTGCATCTTCTTTGGCTTCTACATATTCTCTCTCTACATCGCTGATGTCTCCAGTATTAGGTGCTCTTCTCTGCGCTGCTTCCATCGCTTCCAACCTTGAACGAAGTTCTCGCATCTCTCTTTCTACAACATGATTGGATAAAGGTGGCTCCCCTCATATCCTTGGTGGCATTGTGTTGACTGTCTCTTACACACAGAGTACAACTTCAAGTTCTCTTTCTCCTTCGCCTGAAATCTACAGACAAAAATTAGCTCTGATACCACTTGATGCAAACCCCCCTTCTCTCCTAAGGACTATGTGACCTCCAGGTCTAGGATCGATCAATAAAATAAGTCTGATTGACTCTTTGGCCCTCAAGAACCTCAAATCCACTGAACAAGACCTCTTTCCCTTAAAGCACAGGTTATATGGAACCCGCGGATTTCTCCTTAACGCCTTTAAGCTTCAACGTGTTTAGACGCTAACTCTCCTAGTTAAAACCCTCCCTTTATGTGACTAAGGTTGTGACCAGTCGCCTAATCGAAAGGCACGTCGTTAGTTTGAGTATCGAGCCTTTTCATGCGAGTCACTTCGACTTTCTCGACTTTCGAAATCGTAACAGGAGCCTGGCGCATGCTAGCTCCTCTATTTCCCTTCACCGATGTGACCTTTTGCTATGACCATGGGCCAATCTTCGAGCACTTCACGATTTTGTGTTTCACGTCTCGTGATTTCACACTTCATGAGTCGTCTCCCTAGATGCTCAACGGTCCAGATCTCTTCTTGAACCGACGGCTCAGATCAAATCTTCGTGGTTTCAGGTTTTGCGAGTTCACGGAAGTCTTACCTCTGATTTCCTGAGTTGCAAAGTCCCTACAAAACTAGATCTATGGTTCAAATCCCTCCTTCGATCAACGATTATGATATTTTCACGATTTCGTGATTCGCGACTTTGGAGTCTCCTTGCCTCCATTCTTCTGATAGCAGAAATTGCGATGGCGTTGGGTCAATGGTCTAGATCTCCCCTTTGATCAACGACTCATATCATGTTGCGATTTCGCATTTCGCGAGTTCTCACGACTCAACCTTTGATTCCTTCGAGTCACGAGTCAGTGAAATTTTGATCTCTTTCCATGTGTCCTCCTTGAAAACGAACGGTCTCGATGATTTCAGAATGATCAATGGTTGTGATATTTTCATGAGTTCGCACTCTGCGAGTCAGCGAGATGTTGATCTCTCGCCACGTGTCCTATCATGATGGACGGTTCCGATGATTTTGAAATTTCGTGACCTTGTTCCTCTTGTGTATGTTCAAAGATTTAATGTTAGTGCACTTTACCTTGATCAGATAGCTACGATTTTTTTGTGCTTAGATCGAACAATCGATATCTTTCCTCCTCTATACTTTTTACTCATTGTCTGGACGCTGATCGAATGGTCCAGATATTCCCTCTGAGCTAAAGATTTCTTCAGAATTAGAATATTTTCGAAAGGATTTAAAGGATTTAACCTTTATCCTTCCCACAAGTCCATTTCTCGGATCTCATTCTCTCATCTTGGAAAGTGATACTCCTCCTGAGCTTGATCTATCCAAATATTTTGATATCCCAAGAACTTCTTGCTTTTCTGGGAAATTTGTCAAACTCAGATCCAAAGGTTCTTGAAAAGAATCCTTTCTTGCCTTCCTGGCATTCTTCCTCTCTCGTCCTTCGACTTCTTTATGGAGTCGCCTTCAACTTTTTTCTGCCTCGGGAAATGTGTCATGTATTTATGTGGTTTTTTCGGCACATGGGTTTTGCTAATGATTTTCTATTTCCGGTTAAGGAATTAGGGTTTTGGAATAATCCAGGTCATTGGGTTAGGGTTCTGGATGCCACTGGCTCCTATATGTATATTGTATTGTAAACAATGTAACACAATGAATGAATATAATATATGTTGGTTTTCCCGGTTTGGGTTTCCAAGGGAAACATCTCTGTGTAATGTTTGTATTTGCCATTGTATCTTTTTTGTTCTTTTCTGAATATATGTTTACAATAGACATTGTACAAGGTTAGAATTTACATTTAGTATCATAGCTTTATTGGCTTTAGGGGGACGCCTTTGTGGTCAAGGGTTTGGCTCAGGACTGTGATAAGCCTTGTTACAGTGGGATATCTGTGGTATTGTTTTTTAGGTGAAAAGAAATGGCAAGCAATTCGAAGATGGAGATCGAGAAGTTTAATGGGAAAAGCTTTGAGCTGGGGAAGCTCAAGATGGAAGATCTTTTGGTGGACAGAGATCAGTGGATCGCGGTAGATCCAGGTACTGCACCTACAAGAACTTCTGCAGATGACTAGAAAAAGATGGATCCGAAGGCAAAGAGCACAATTTGACTGTTTCTCTCTGATTCAGTATTACTGAATGTGTCAAAGGAAGCTACAGCTAAGGTTTATGGGAAAATTTGGGGAAGTTGTATCAGTCTAAGTCCCTGGTAAATAAACTATTCCTGAGAAAGAAGTTGTATAACTTGAGGACGAGAGATGGAGACTCGGTGGCAGAGCATTTGAACGCCTTCAATACTGTGGTAAGTCAGTTAGTATCTGTTGAGATTAAAATTTCAGATGAAGATAAATGTATCAGTTTGTTGTGTTCTTTACCAGACTCATGGGATAGTCTGGTTGTGGCCATAGGTAGTAATACAACTTCTTTGAAGTTTGAAGAAGTGGTATCATCCTTGTTTTCAGAGGAGATGAGACTAAAGAATATGGAAGGACATAGCACAGACGCATTATTTGCAAGAGGACATTCCCAGGAAAGAAATAGATCTAATTTCTCAAGTGGGAGATCTAAGTCTAAGGGTAGATCTAAATCTCCTAGAAAGTTTGTAAGGGTATGTTGGAGGTATGGAAAAGAAGGGCACTACAAGAAGCAGTGTAGATCCAAAGTTGAGAAAAAGAAGGGATATGAAGAATCTTCTTCTACAGAAGAAAAGACCTCCAAGGAAGAAGGATGGGATGTGTAATTTGCCTCTTCAAGCACACATGCAGATCATGAGGCATGGTTGATTGACTCTGGTGCATCCTTTCATATGACTCCCCACAAGGAGTGGTTCTGCGAATATGAAAAGTATGATGGAGGTAATGTTTTCTTAGGTAATGATTCGACAACCAGAATCATAGGAAGAGGAAGGGTCAAGTTGAGACTCATAGATGGAAGGATTAGAAAACTGCCTGGTGTTCTACACATCCCAGGTATGGCCAAAAATTTGATTTCTGTAAGAAAAATGGAAGATGTAGGGGTAAAAACAATTTTTGAAAAGGGAACTTGTAGGATGGTTCGAGGAGCAATGGTGTTGATGAAGGGAGTTCAGTTTGGAACTCTGTATAAGCTGCTAGGAAGCACTATTAGTGATGTGTAATAGCTCCATTGTTCCTGATATTGGAGTTGAAGAAGAAAGAACTCCTAGAGTCTCTGGATAAAAGGTTATGTTGTGGCATCAAAGACTGGGGCATATCAGAGAGAAGGGTCTTCGACTACTATAAGGTAAAGGTATGGTTGAAGGTATGTCTAATTTCTCTCTAGATTTTGATTTCTGTGAACATCGTCTATATGGGAAGCATAATCGGGTAAGATTCCCCTTTGGTGCAACAAGGGCAGAAGGAATTTTACAACTAGTTCACAGTGATGTTTTTGGACCTGTGTCGGTCCCATCATTGGGAAATTTTTTGTACTATGTCTCATTTATAGATGAATTCTCGAGGAAAACTTGGATATATTTCCTCAGGAAGAAATTTGAAGTCTTTGACAGGTTTAAAGAGTTTAAGGCTCTTGTTGAGAATCAAACAGAGAAAAGAATTAAGGTGCTGAGAACAGATAATAGCGGAGAGTTTTGTGGGAATGAATTTGAAGAATTATGTAAGAAGTGTGGTATAGCAAGGCATAACACTACTCCATATACACCTCAACAGAATGGAGTTGCAGAAAGGATGAACAGGACGCTGATGGAAAAAGCAAGGTGCATGCTCAGTGGTGTTGGGTTAGGGAAAGAATTCTGGGCAGAGGTAGTGGGTACTGCATGTTGTCTGGTCAACAGATCACCCTCATCAGCGTTGGGTGACAAGACTCCATAAGAGGTATGGACTGGTAAGGAACCTTCTCTCACACATATTAAGGTATTTGGATGCGATGCATATGTTCATGTTCCAAAGGAAAACAAGAGTAAGTTGGATAAGAAGGCTAAAAAATGTATCTTTATTGGATATAAAGATGGTCTCAAAGCTTATAATATTTGGAACCCATAAACTAAGAAGGCAGTGTATAGCCGAGATGTGGTATTTAGATAAATGAAGGATGTTGTTAAACAGGAAGTCCTACCAAGTAAGGAAGAACCAGAGAAGATAGAGTTTGATTTAAAGGATGATGAAGCAAACTCTACAAAAAAACATGAATCAGAAGAAGAAGATCCTTATACTCCAGTATTGAGGAGATCGGATCGAGAAAGAAGGCTACCAGAAAGGTGTAGTCCATCCGATTTTCGTTCAAATTTTGCTTTGTCTATTACTGATGATGATCCTAGAACTATCAGGGAGGCAGTGGATTCAGAGGATGGAAATCTCTAGAAAAGGGCCATGGAAGAATAAATGGCATATTTGGATAAGAATGAGGTTTGGGATCTAGTGGAGTTTCCAACTGGAATAAAGCCCATTGGAAACAAATGGGTATTTAAAAAGAAGCTGAATGCAGAAGGAAAAGTGGAGAAATACAAAGCTCATTTAGTAGCAAAGGGTTATTCCCAGGTTGAGGGAATTGATTTTGGTGAGATTTTTTCTCCTGTTGCCAAGTTAACCTTTATAAGATTTTTGTTATCTGTTGCTGCTGCATTTGATTTTGAAGTAGAACAGATGGATGTGAAGACAACATTATTGCATGGGGATATGGAAGAAGAAATCTTTATGAAGCAACCAGAAGGTTATGCTGTGAAAGGAAAGAAGGAGTTGGTATGCAAGCTGAAAAAGTCCCTGTATGGTTTAAAACAATCACCAAGGATGTGGTATCAAAAATTTGATACTTATATGCTGGGACTTGGCTTCACAAGAAGCAAAGAGGATCACTATGTGTATTCTAAATTAATTGGTGATCATTTGATTTATTTGGTCTTGTATGTAGATGACATGTTGCTGATAGGAAACAACAAGGAGATTATCCAGGATGTGAAAACTCAGTTGTCCTCTAAATTCGACATGAAGGATATTAGTGCTTCAAATCTCATTTTGGGCATGGAAATTAAAAGAGATCAGAAAAAGAGGAAACTCTGGTTAAATCAAAGAAAATATGTCGAGACAATATTGCAAAGGTTTAAATGCAGGAATGTAAACCAATCAAGGTTCCTATTCATGTTGGTGTAAAGTTATCTGTGGATCAGTGTCCCAAGACACATGAAGAAGAGGAGGACATGTCTCATGTTCCATATGCGAGTGCAGTTGGAAGTTTGATGTATGCAATGGTATGTACTAGATCGGACATTGCACATGCAGTGGGATTTTTGAGCAGGTATATGTCAAAACTAGGGAAGGAGCATTGGACAACAGTAAACAGGGTTTTCAGGTATTTGTGTGGAACTGCTAGCTATGGATTGTGCTACGAAGGAAGACCAGGATTGGACAGAGTGGTCAATATACATAGATTTGTGGATGCGGACCGGGCTAGAGATTTGGATCATAGGAGATCTACAAGAAGGTATGTGTTTAACCTGTTTGGAGGAGAAATAAGTTGGATGAGCAAAATACAAGCTATAGTGGCACTTTCAACTACAGAATCTAAATACATGGCAGCCACTCATGCAAGTAAGGAAGCAGTATTGTTACAAAGATTGTGTTCAGGTATTGGGTTGGTACAACAAGCTGTAAGGATAGAGTGTGACAGTCAGAGTGCAATTTTTTTGGCGAAGAACCCTGCTTATCATTCAAAGACAAATCACATTGATGTTCAATATCACTTTGTGAGAGACATGATTGAAGAAAAGAAAGTATCATTGATGAAGGTGAACACTTTGAAGAATGTTGCAGAATCATTAACAAAATCTATGAGCATTGAGAAGTTCTCTTGGTGTAGAGGATCCATGGGCATTGCTGCCCTAGATTTTTGACTATGTAACCCTGTAACCCCCTGTATGCAAAGAAAACAACAAGTGGGACATTGTTGGGTATGTGTTATATTCTTTGCACGAGTATTAGTTTCCACCTGCCTCGGGAAACGTGACACCTACCTTAGGAAACATGTCATGTATTTAGGTGGTTTTTTCGGCACATGGTTTTTGCCGATGGTTTTCTATTTTTGGTTAAGGAATTAGGGTTTTGGACTAATCCAGGTCATTGGGTTAGGGTTTTGGATGCTATTGGCTCCTATATGTATATTGTATTGTAAACAATGTAACACAATGAATGAATATAATATATGTTGGTTTTCCTGGTTTGGGTTTTCAGGGGAAAAATCTCTGTGTAATGTTTGTATTTGCCATTGTATCTTTTCTGTTATTTTCTGAATATTTGTTTATAGTAGACATTGTACAAGGTTAAAATTTACATAGAATTCCCCCAAATTTGTTATTGAGTATTATAAAAGACACATGTTTTCTCCATTTGAATTCATTGGGAGAACTTGTTATTGTTGACAACACTAGAGTACCTACTGGACCTAATGCAGAATCTGGAGTAGACGATCCACTTTTTAAAAGTGAATCAATTAGAACCCTAGCTCGCATTGCTGGAATTTTTAATCCCATCTCTTCCCCTATGAAAGTACGCAATCTTTATGGCAACCTAGGATTGAGTCCTAACCAACCTATGGCATCACAAATGCCTGAGACGTCTGTTACCTATACGGTACCTTTAGACCAGTTTACTGGCACGACCAGTAGTGTCACCACAGTTTCAGACTAGTTGTTGGTTGGTTCTCACTCGATTCTTCCTCTCCAAATGGCCCATTATACTATGGTCCCACATGCTATGACTATTTTTAACTGAAATGTGGTTATCACTCAATCTCCTATTGGAACACCACTTCTTCCTAGACTGAATCCTTCACTTCCCCCTGGGTGTAACACCTTGAACACTTCCATCGCTATTCCTACCCAGAATCCATCCAGAGGGTCAATTTTTTTTATTCCTCCTGGTTATAATGTTGCCAGAAAATTTGTTCCTACACCTACCCAGATTCTCTCCGGAGGGCCTTACATCCCTCCTCCACCTTTGATTGGAGGAGCTAATCATTCTATCCCTAGTGGCTTCAATCCAGTTAGAGGCACTAGTCATTGTGTCACTTCTAAATTTTAGATTTCCATTGGAGGCTAACGTCATGTTGGGCGGCAACCTCAGATTGGGGGAGAACCCCAACTTGGGGGACAACCTTAGATTGGGGGACAACCTCAACTTGGGGGCAACCTCAAGTTGGAGTTCATAACCCAGTTTATGGACAAAACATACTTGTGTTACCATCTCAACCATGGAATCTTCCTTTCCAAGGGAATCAACAACTAGCTGGGGGGAAACATCCTCAAGTTAATTCTTTTGTTCCTCCCAATTTCAGTCAACCATACCCAGGTTCTATGAATCCTACTTGGGGTCTAAATTTTCAATCTAACTTTCCTTTACAAGGGAACGTACCTAATCAACCCAACCCTATTGGATATTTTCCCCAAAACCCTCCACAACCAAAGACTGTCTAATTATTTGCAGACTACTTACAGTCCTACTGGTATACCTACAAGAATTCCTCCCCAAAACTACCAGTTTCCACAAGTGAACAGACAGTTTCCTTTTCTGGCCACCTTGGATTTACCGGATTTGTCAAGGATCTTGAACAATCCTATTTTACACTCTCCTTATTGGCCTGTCATACCAACCAAACTACCATCTGAAATTCCTAAGTTTGACGGTCGATCAAAAGAGGACCTGAATAATCATGTTACGAATTTCCATCTTTGGTTTTTGTCCAACTCATTGATGGACGACTCCATTAGATTGCGACTTTTCCAATGGAATCTCATGGGTTCGGTAGAAAAGCGGTATATTGAGTGACCGCAAGGTTTCTTTAATGAGTTTAATACCTTATCCATGGCTTTTGTAATGCATTACCAATTGCCCATTTGTTATGAGACATGAACCGAAATTTTGAGTTCTTTTAAGCAATCTTCTTCCACTCATATTTCTTATCACATCCATGAGTGGAGGAGCAGAAGATGATTAATCAAAGTTCCCCTTCCTGATCAACTCTTGGTGGAGTGGTTTACTAAATCACTCATTGGGCCTATAGCCTATGATTTTTCCATGGGCGGTGTTGTCATTGAAGAGCAGGCGATTAGTCATGCTCAGTATCTAGATCTCGTTTATTCGCAAAAGGGCACACTTTACGAATTGATCCCCAACGCTCCTCGTCCTTCCACGAATCCTACCCCGACACATCTAGTAGCTTCTCATGTTGCTGATGGTGTGATTGGCACCTTCCATGCTGAGACTCAGTCCACACAAGCCAGTCACACAAATCCTAAATCTAATCATTCTAATGTACAAAATACTCCTGCTCCTACTCCTTCCTCTAGTAAGACTTTAGAAGTTAATTCGGTCCAATCCACACCTACTGAGAAAAACCAAAATAAAAAGAAAGGGAAGGGTAAGAGAAAGGAAGACAAAAATAATAATCAACAAACTGAAAAATCCCAAAACGTAATCTGTCGATGATAAGGATAAGTGTAAAACTCGATATCCTTGTCTTATTTGTGGTGATGATCATTACACGAAAGATTGTCCATGACGCGTTGAGTTTACTAAGTTCCTCCAAGGGACCGGAAATCCTCCTACACCCGTCATTTTGTCACAACCTTTCCCTTCTCAACAGTAGGCCCAATTGGCCATTCATGACCAAAATTCTCCTTCTACCACTTCCTATATTCTTATGTGTACTGGTGACTCTAAAAAGAACGAAGTTACAGTCGTAACTCGAGCCAGAGATTATTCTTCGTCAAAGGAGAAAGTTGATGATCTACCACCTTCGTTGGTTCAACCTCCTCCCTCCACATTACCTCCAAATGGTCCTCTTCATATTGAAAGACCAGGTCTCGATACAATCCTTCACCCTCCTCCAAAGGGCGTTGTTCGAAAGTCATTGTTTAATCCTCACGCACGTGTTGCACAAAACTACAGTATTGTAGAAGACCTTGCGCAAGCACCCTCCATGATGTTGGCTCTTGAAGTCCTTCAAAATTTTCCTGCTCAATAGAAGGCATTGTTAAAGTCCATTGCTGGAATTAACCCCATGGATACTAATTTAATAATCTTTGACTTGGAATATCATGTTCCAAGGCTTCCTCCTCAGTTAGTGTTTCAGATCCAATTTGTTGAAAACAAGAATATCTATAGAATCGTTATTGACGAAGGAGCCTCGACTTGTGTTATGTCCATTAGTTGTTGAAAAGAGATTGGCTCTCCTACCCTCACCGAGTCACACAATACCCTTAAGGCCTTCAATGGTACAGGTTATAAAACTTACGGTGTTCTTCCCTCATTGTCTATTACGTTGGAAGGTAAATAGGTCAATGTCAAGGGTGAGGTCTTTGATGCACCTCTTGATTATAACCTTTTACTTGGTCGTAGCTAGATTGATTCCATGAGTGTAGTTGTGTCTACCCTTTTCTATGTGTTACGTTTCCCGCACCAAGGACAGGTTGTCACTGATGACCAAATGGCCTTCTTTAATGTTGATTCTCGTACTAGCAATGTACCCTTTATCTCGAAGACACCTCTCGATTATGAGAATGTCGGCGTGGGTCTTTTGAAAGATTCAACTTTGATGGGTACATTTCCAATCCCAACACCTGATATTCCTCCTCCTTTTGTTTCCTCGATCAACATGATATCCACCACTTCTCATGCAACCCCTGCATCATATGACCCATGGATAGTGCCTAGCCTTGGTGATCATCCTCTTTATGGCAACCAAATTCCCTTAATCCAGGTCGAATATGCTTATCAAGCTATTCAATTGGCAACCCCCTCCCCTCCTTCTCTTTGTGATTCATCTCCTGATTAATTTCACATGATGTTTCCTACTGATGAGATGATCATGTCAGTCATGTCTATGGAAGACTCTCCATGGGACCATGGGCATCATTACGCCATTCTCTTCCTAGAACGTGATACCATAGAGAGCTACCAATGGGTTTCGGCTCCGTCGATCATTGTTGTTATTTATTTCATTCCTGAGTCAACACACGATGTCTTGTATGAAGGGAAATTGAGTAACATTTCACCTACCATCCTTCTAGACATATCGATTAAACCCGGAGTCATGGAGAATGTTCATATTGGGGCCTCATGTTCTACTGATGAGGTCCACACTTATAAATCCCTTTTCCAATAATTCTGTGACATTTTTGCCTGGAGTTATGAAGAAATGTTAGGTATTGATCCTGATATCGTTGTGCATGAGATTAAGACTTATCCAGACGCTAAACCCATTCAGCAAAGAGTTCACCCAGTACATCCACATAAAGCTATTGTTATCAAGCTTGAAGTTGAGAAACTTCTTAAATCCGGCTTTGTCAATCATGTGGCTTTGAACGATTGGGTATCCAATCTTGTTCCGCTGAATAAGAAACAATGTATGATCCGTGTTTGTGTAGAATATAGGGATATAAATAAATATTTTCCTAAGGACAATTATCCAACCCCTTTCATTGAATACATCGTTTACGATTATGCTGGGAGTGAAATCTTCTCCTTGATGGATGGTTTTTCTGGCTATAATCAAATTAATATTTTACTAGTAGATCAACACAAGACTTCTTTTATTTTCCCTTGGGGAACCTTTGCATACCGAAAATTACCTTTCGGTCTAAAGAATGTTGGTGCGACCTTTCAGCGTGTTAATTCTTACACTTTCCATGATATAAAGAACATCATGCAACCCTATCCAGACGATCTATCGACACATTCCATGCATCGTCAAGATCACCCGACACATTTACGGGCCACTTTCCTACGCTGTTGATATTATCGCATACGTTTGAACCCACACAAATTTGTTTTTTGCATGGATTCCGACCGACTTCTAGGTTTCATTGTGTATATACACGGGATTTGAGTAGACCCCTTGAAGGTTGAGGAAATTCTTAATCTACCTCATCCTTCCACACTACGCCAGATCCAAAGTTTGCAAGGGAAGGAAAACTTTTTACGACGATTCATCCCCAATTACGTTGAATTAACAAAATGATTCACTCAACTACTCAAGAAAGGCTACGATTTCATATGGGATGGCACTGCCACCAAAGCCTTTGAAGCTTTGAAACTCGCTTTAACCTATACACCACTACTATTTCCACCTGATTATAGCCGATATTACTTCCTCTACTTAGCTTCTTCGGACACTACCATTTCCATGGTCTTAGTCCAAGAGGATGATTCACACGATGAACATGTGATATACTATTTGAATATGAGTCTCACGACTACTGAAACCAAATACTTACATGTGGAGAAACTGGCTCTGGCAACTGTTTAAGCTGTTCAATGATTTCGTCACTATATCTTGTTAAGCAGGGCCACTGTTATTTCTGATTGCAACCCCATGAAACACATCCTTACTCGACAATTGTTGGGGGAAAGTACTCCAAATGGATTGTTATTCTCCAGAAATTTGACTTGGAATTTGAACATGCTAATTCAAAGAAATCTTTGGTTTTTTCTGAATTGATATGTGACCTTCCCTCCACTGAGACAAAAAAATGTGGCAGCGGATTCCTTACCTGACGAATACCTTTTTCTGATCAGTTCTGATGACGTATGGTACAAATATATTATCATCTATCTCCAGACTCAAAATTTTCGGCCCTTCCTTTCTAGTACAAATCATCTTCGTACACAGTACCAAGCTTGTCAATACATTATCCTCGGTGATACTCTTTTCCTCCATGGTATTGACTCCATTTTTTGACGATGTCTCGCTTACAATGAAGTTGAGAAAGCTTTGAATGATTGTCACTCTGGAGCATGTGATGGTCATATGTCTGGGTATGCCACTGCCCAAAAGATCTTACGAGCCGATTATTTCTATCTTGCACTGTTTAAGGATTGCATTACTATCGTCCAAAAATTCCACTCTTGTCAAATTTATAATCATAAGATTAGATCTCACCCTGCTCCTCTTCACCCAGTAGTTTCTATTCGTCTATTCGATAAATGGGGCATTGACTTCATGACATGTAACCATTGCTTGGATGGGGGGCATGGATACATTATTGTAGCTGTGGATTATTTCACTAAATGGGTCAAGGCGATGCCTATAATCGATAACACCGACAGAACTACAATGCTATTCATATTCAATCATATCATTACTAGGTTTTATGTCCCTCAAGCTATCGTTACTGATCACGACAACCATTTTCAAAATTTTATGATGTCTGAACTTATTGAAAAGTTGGGTCTTCACCATGAAAACTCAACCCCCTATTATCCATAGGCCAATGGCCAGGTTGAAGCAATCAACAAATTTCTTACTACTATGCTTTGACGGATGATAGGAATTCATAAGACGAATTGGTACATGATGTTGTTCTCATCATTATGGGCCTATCGGACATTTGTTAAGTCTTCCACGGGATTTACACCTTTCCAACTAGTATATGGTATAGAAGCAATTTTGTTGATTGAATGTGAGATACCATCTTTGAAACTAATCGTTGAAATTCTCCCTAAGACATCTACTAAAAAGGAGCATCTTTTGTATTTGATGCAACTAGACAAAACCTGTCGCGATGTCACCTTAGTTATTGAAACTCAGAAGAAATGTGTTAAAGAATAATATGACAAGCATTTCAAACCACATGTTTTTTCTAAAGGAGATATAGTTCTTCTTTACGAGCAATATCGTGATCTTCTAGGGGATGGAAAATTCAAGCCCATGTGGCAGGGTTCTTATATTTTCAAACGAGTATTGAAGAAGGGAGCTTATGAGTTGGTTGATTATGATGGAATTCCTTTGAGTGAACCCATAAATGGGCTTTACTTAAAGAAGTACTATGCTTAAGTCTTTTTTGCATGAGTGCTTGTACTTTAGTGTATCATACTTTTATGTTCTTTTTCATTGTTTGGTTTCACCTTTCGGCTTCTTACCTTGCATTGTGCTTGGTTTTCAGATGTCGATGTCTTCACTACCCTACCTTGGCTTCGTTGATGGTGCTAGTCGCATTACTCAGAACTTAGGATCTTCTTCTTGGGCAATCTATGAACCTACATATGAACTGATTAGTCTACATGGTGTTTGCCTTGGTCGTGCAACTAACAATATCGCGGAATATAGTACAGTCATCAAATTATTGACTGATGCTATTTCACTTGGAATCCGACATCTTGTTGTACGACTTGATTCATAGTTAGTAGTTATACAGTTGAGTAATGTGTATTCTATCTAAAGTCCTACGTTGTTAAGGGTATATTTACGAATTCACCTCTTGGAATGTCACTTTGATTACATTCAATATCAACACATTCCTAGATGTCTAAATACATTAACGGACACATTGGATAATTATGTGTTACATAGACATTTGAGACATTTATAAAATTCAATCACAGTTTTTATATACAACAAGTAAGCTGGTAGAAGCCTCATATATATATAACGATAAAATTTTACAAAAAAAGTGTTGTTGTCCGAAGACCAAAATATAAAAAATGTGAAGCACATGGATTCATATACAATGGCATCAAGGATGTTTCTCGCTATAGCACGTGACTTCTCATGCTACTCTACACAACAATAGACTGATGGAAGCAGACATGCCCACTGTGTGGCGCTGATAATGCCTAGGAATATCATCTATGGAGGCATCTGGGACATTCATTGAGAGTCGCTCCAGATTTTGTTCTAGAATCTTGAAGTCAGCAGAAGCCACTCCTACTATGACATCTCTCTCCCCTCATCTCTGGATAGGGTATGAACTTGGAGGACAGTACGGTCCTGCATCTACATCATCAAAGAGCATTTGATTAGTCATCGGATAAACATCATAAAAAACATTTTATATCTTTAAAAATAACAAAAACATGATATAAAAACAAAAGTATTCTTACCTATGTCCCCCCATTGGGAACGCTCGGGAAGATCTAAGTTCGGATATCCACGGAAGTCTAGCCCATCATATGCATAGTCATCAACCATGAGCATCATAGTTCTCAACCAGTCGAAGAAGATATCGTTGTACCTGACGATAGGACCAGCTGCATATCGGGCCATGAGGTCCACCCACCTCTTCATTCTAGGATCCTTTGGGGCAGGTGTACCCCACTCTACCTGTAAGTGCAAAATTGGGACCCTCTCTAGGAAGAAGGATACCAATATCAACCTATATCCGAACTATTTCAACCCACCACTTCTGCACTTGGTAAGTTGTTTTTTCATACTTTTGAGAACCCCTTCACACCAATTGAAGACTCGAGGTTCCATACACTCCAACGCATACTAAAAGTAGCTCTTTACATCCATATGGGGAGCTGCACTCCCTGCCATGTGTGTGATGGTATAGAGGATAGTCCGTAGAGGCAAGTCTCGAACGTCTCTAATAGCGACCTTGCCGCTATGTCTTTGGGTACCTGACACACACTGTTGACTGATGTAGTGGTTCATAGGCTCACCGCCTCCCCTGCTACATGTTAGGGTCACCTGCAAACCCCGACGAGACAATCCTGTTAAGAAGTAGATATCCTTGATATCTATCATAAGAGTGTGAGCACCCACATGAAACGCATGCTCGTTCACATCCCACATGTGAACTAGGTACTCAAGTAATCTCAATTGGGCCCTCATACACTGGATTTTGAAGAATTTCAACAAGCCACACTACTGAGGAGCCATTACCATTCTCGGGTCATTCCCAGAAAAGTAGTCTTCTTCCTCATGCTCTCTCTCTCACCATTCCAACATTTTTACCATGGAAAACCTGCAATGGAACCATAAAGAGGGATTAACATCATAATTTTCTTCCCTGGAGAATTTTTATTGGCATATTCATCTAAAAACACTTTTGGGACTGTGCGCGTCGCATGCCAGGGCATCTGCAAAGTGTGGAGTCATTGCAGGCCAGCTATAGATCTTCCTGTGGTGATCCTAGATCATCGTAGGGCCTAATATAGGGCGTCTGCGATGACCTCCGTGCATGGATACCTCCAAAAAGTCAACCCAAAAGTCTATTTTTAACCAATGAAAAGCAAATTTTAATCCATGGAAAGATGGAGGAAATGAAGATTACATATTCTATCAAGACGATTCGTTGAATGATCAACCATGCCCTCCACAATCCGCAGTTGAAAATCGAGGTAAAAAGGTGGTTTAGAGCAAGGTTTGGTTGAAATGACAAATGGAATAGTGAAATGAGGTTTTTACCCATTTTTATTGATTTTTTTCACTTTTGCATTTGTATTTTATAATATTTTATATGTTTTATCTAAACCCTAAAGGCATGACAACTTTACAAGTGTTTGATTTTTGCCGATAAAAATTTTAGAGGTGAAACGTTGGAACAAGGGTTCACCTTTTTGGTTTGTTTTTACACATTTGTCGCATGTACATATCCTTTTAGGGTTTTTCAGGAAAAACTCTGAGCTTAGTCTTTGTTATTTCTCATGCTCGTAAATCTATGAGAATGTAACCGAGTATACTTTTATCATTTTTTTGAACTCGTAAAGGTTATACGAAAAAGGAACCCCCTGGAGTTCCCTTTAAGCTCTTTTATGACTCTCTAAACATAAAAAGATCGTCGAGTGACCTTGTTATTTTCACGCTCGTAAAATTATTTGAAGAAAACATCTGATGAGCGGTAGGTTATCACTTTTTCGGTCTCATCATATTAATTTACGAAAAATGAACTGATGGATTTCTCTTTAAGTGTTTTTCAGACTCTCTAAAATTGAAAAACTCCTGAGTTTTCTCTCTTTGGACTCGTTAAACAAATATTGAAAGACCCATATGGGATAGAAACACTCCTTCTTAGGGTTCATTAAAAATACTCCGAGGGACTCGTCCGAAGGATGAGCTTACATCAACAAGCATATGTTATCCTCCTCAAGCTTGTGTAAAAATAAAGAGTTACTCGCCATAAATGGTGGGGGAGGAATTGGGAAATAAATGTGTCTCTGTATCCATGTTAGTGGCATTAATAGTCGCTCTTGAACATGACACCCCCCTTCGTCATTGTATCTGGGTTGGGAAATCCATTTGTCTCTCGTTTTACCATCTACATGTCCATATGTTGAGTCCTCCTTGATTCAATGTTGCCAAGACCACTGTCGTGTCATTCATATGTTCAAGAGAAGTCTAACCTTAACAAGCCTTCTATCGAGTCTTCCATCTGCAGTTATAAATATTATACCATGTTAGCCTTCATCAGTTTCAAATCACTTCATACTCTGATCTACCTCAAATTTGTTACATATTTTGTGTCATTGATGGGGGATACATCAAGGCCCTCTTATGACGAGTCTTTTCCTATTGACTTCAACTCATTATCCAGGAACAATACTTAGAAATCATTTAGTACCTTAGAGCTTTCATGCCTCAATGGCAGGTTTCTTCGCTTTCAACAGTGGGTTCAAATCATTGACCCCTGATTGGGAGATTCCATCGAATTTTTGACTTCAACTCATTCATTCACATTTGTTGGATTGTACTAGGGTACCTCAGGATTCATTGACATCAATGGTGATTTCTCTCGCACTTGTTAACAGTTTTCATTAATGATCGGTAATCAAGTGGTTTCTACCATGTTCGACTTCAACACCTGTAATCACATGGCTAGATTCATAATTAGGGATGACAGAAATGAATACCCTGGATCTTATCATTTTGATCCAGGTTGCGACAGAGTATTCATGATTTGTATTGACACATAGATCCACTTTGTATGTCTCGTGGCTATGTCTGAATTTGAGTTCTTTAGAGCACAGATCGTCACCCCCTGCTCTAAAGTTGGTTTGCAACGTCGCCATAGGATGCACTATACCTAGGGTGCGACGATGTTGAAAGCTAAGAAAAAGTCAAACTTCATGAAAGTTCTAGAAGGAGATCTTCTAGAAGATGAGGTGGCTTCCGAACGGTTTGGATATTACTCACTTCTCTGATTTGGTGGGGTCATCCTAATCTCCTCACCTATCTCTCTTTAAAACTATATAAAGAGGGACCTCTCATGGAAAAGGCTAAGCATGAAAATGTTAAGATTGAATACACTATGAATTGTATGGAGAACTCTGCATTAGATCATGCTTGAGAGCCTCATTTCAGTTCATCAAGTTATTGTGGATATTCTTCATTCAAGGTTGCAGAAAAGGTGTGTGTGGTGGAGAAAAGAGCCATTGAAAGGGGACCTTGTGACATCAAGGCTTTTGGTTGTAACCTCCACTTTCATTTAATATGATACAACAACATGTTTCTTTCACATAATAATAGTCTTGTTTAATTGTATGATTCCTTGATCACATGCATAAGTTCTTGTTGGGTATATTGTGTTGCTTTCACTCTGGTTGGTTTGTGTTCCCTTGCAGATTCAATATCACGAGAGTATCTAAGTGGATATAGGACAACAATGGAAAGAGGAAAAGACATTTAAAAGGTATGTTATCTATATCTTGTTAATTAGTAAACTCAATGATTAGAACTTAGGGAAAGTTTCATGTTTTGTTATGTTTTGTTCTAGTTTCTAGTGGGATCTAGGGAGATCTATTTATGTCCGCATTTACCGATTAATTCTATAACAACTGTGTAATCCTATGTTCTCTCTTCTCCTTGACCTGATCTCTAGATGGAAATCCTTCTCCTTCCCTATCCAAGATCTCCTTAGGTCAAAGTCCTTCTTGATCCAAGTTCTCAAGTATCAAGTCTCCTTGAGTCTGTCAAGTGTAAGAAAAAGTGCTTCTCTGCTTCTACACTCTCGAATGACTCCATAATAGTAAAAGTCCTTCTTTGATATATTTGTGTGAATGTGTCTCCTCCTTTGCCCTAGCCTTGCTTTTATAATTGTGAGTTATAATATATTTCTAATCTCACTTTGTTCGACAACACAGGTATTCCAAAAGAGGATGAACACCTTCAGTAACCACTCACACAACCATATCAAAGATCAACACACCAATGTTTTGACATGGTAAAATCCCTACGGGGAAACATCCACGGCCCCAACCAATGAGACCACTTGGAGAAGTTTATTAATGCAAAAGAAAAATATTACAGAGATATTTTACAAGAGAGTTTCTAAAAATCGATCATCGACAAATGACCCTTCATGCTCTTTAAATAGAGATCATGGACCAATCGAGTGTTAAGCCACAAATCAATGTTCGTTAAGATTGAGGATAATATGAACCGTCGGATCACTCTATGTCGGGAACATATCGTGACCGTTGTATTTCCTAACTACAAATGCATACTAAAGAAAAAAACTAAGAAACACACTTTTACCTAATGACACATTAGACCAAGTAGATCTTAACTAACTCCTAGCTGTCTAAATATCATAACATCCCCCCTTAAGAAAAACTTGGGATATGATTTAAGGATTTACAATAGTGACACAATAGAACAAGGAAGGAGGCATTAGAGCTTATCCCCCCTTAATGACAACTTCATGAACTCCTAACATAAATCGAAGTTTGGAAAACTTCACTTCTGTAAGAGACTTTGTGAAAATGTATGCAACTTGATATTTTGTAGGGAAAAAGAGAACTTCAATAACTTATCATGAATGATCTTTCTGATGAAGTGCATGTGTATCTCGATGTGCTTGTTGTGCTGATGTTGAACTAGGTATTTGGAAAGATTGATGGCACTCTGATTGTTGCACCAAAGGCTGGTCGAATGTTTCTGCTGGAATCCAAAATCTGAAAGGATCTGTCGAAGCCACATGGATTCCTGACTTGCATTTATCACTGCTCGATACTCTGCTTATGTTGAAGAAATTGGAATAGCCTGTTGTTTCTTACAGGATCAAGTGTCAGGTCTTGAACCAAGGCTGAAAACATAACCTGCAGTAAACTTCTAATCATCAGTTTTCCGACCCAATCTGAATTAGTTAAACCAACCAATAAAGGAGTCCCCCTTGAACTGTAATGTATCTCGAAATGAACTATACCATATACATAGTGAAGTATCATTTTATCTTTTTTCCAATGGCTTTCATGGGGTATTTTCATATACCGGGCAACAAGACCCACAAAAAAGGAAAGATTAGGACGGGTATGAATTAACTATAAGAGGCTAACAACTAACTGACGATATAGGGTGGCATCAACTTTGGGAGAAGTACAAGTGGTGGTAATCTTGACTCCATACTGGAAGGGAGAAGGGGTTGGTTTGCAATACTCCATGTGAAAGCGACGAAGAAGGTCACAAGCATGCTTATACTAGGAAAGATAAATTCCTTCATTGGTTTGCAAAACTTAGAGGCCAAGGAAATAGTGCAAAAACCCTAAGTCTAACATTTCAAATTTCTTCTTAAGGCTAGTTTGCACATGGTTTAAAAGTTTTGAGTCACTACCAATAAGGATAAGGTCATCAACATAAAGGAAAATGATTATGAGATGGGTTCCTACTTTCTTGGTATAGACATTAGGATCGGAATGGCATCTAAAGAATCTAGTGTCAATAAGAAAGTTTTCCATTTTGGCATACCAAGCTCAGGGAGCTTTCTTAAGACTCATTGATGGGCCTTTATGACACATTGTCAATGGGAGGGATAGATCCAGACCGGGGTTGTCTATTTAACCCAAGTCGTTTGGTATGATCTAACCTAATGGGTTTAATGGCTCCATTAGCCAAATAGGGTCCTAAAAAAAATCATAGGAAATAAACTAATCTAAAGCTATGATTCTAACTATTGACATACCGATTACAAAATGTTGAGATAATAGTGTTAATATACAATGATTATATACAATTTACAAGGTTTAAATAAAATCTTGCGAAAATGATTGTTTGATTAAGTTTTTGAACAATATATGAACAATACTCTTTTTTATGTTTAAAGATATTAAACTAATAAACACCGAGTGGATACGATTGTAATGATGACACAAAAAGACAAAGCTAATTAATGCAATCATCATTCATTTGTTTGTAACAACTTTAAATTAAGAAAACGATACATCTACTAACCTTTAACTGATCAAGAATAAACTAAGTTCATCTCTTTGTGTTGTATGAGCTCCTCCTTGTCCTATATTTAAGGGAAACCTATGACAGAAACAATCATAATAGTGCTTCTTGAAGAAATTCAAGGAAGTGTTTCATGCTTTGGAGTGAATTTATAACAACAGAAAGATAACTAATTAAAATTACTCGTGACCTCAAGATAACCAATAGCTGAGAACAAAAGAAATCTCAATCCTGGGCATTGATATTATCAACCATTTAATATCAGAAGTAAACTCACAAATAACTAAATAGTTAATCGATCACAGGTACAAACTAAACCAACAAGTCATGGGAAATATTCAAATAATCAACGATATGAAATATCATGTGAAGACAAGACTAAAGATAAATCAACACAAAAACATCTCATAACATAGAAATAATAGGAGAATACAATGAAACAAGCATTGCATAGTTTACACGGGTCTAAAGCCAACAACAAACTGCTTTCCCATATCACTTCCAAAATTATATGTCCATTATGTGATCCAGAAAAATGTGTCCCTTTTACACCAAGAAACAATAGCTATTTAAACAAGTCTTGGATATGTTACCTCTTAACATACAAGATAGAGGAAGATCCCTAGAAATAAGTTTGTTTTACAACAATAGAATAAGAAAAAGATACTCCTGCTGGTGTCTTTAAATCAAAATTATTTATATTAGTGACATTGTTTTTTTAATAGGAAATTACTAGTCTAATAATGCTCATCCCATGACTCTTTTCCTTAATCATAGGACATCAATTTGCAGCTCACCTGAAAGAATAAAAACGAAATCGAAATTAGATAATAATCAAAACAAATAATTTCAAAAGACAAGCTACGAGATTCTGTAGTTAGTCTAAAATAATAAAAATAAAATAAAAAATGAATCTATCTATTCTTTCTCAAACAGAATCAAATAAAAAAAATCAAAACAACTATTTACCATTTTAGAGATTTGATAGAGAAACATCTGATAAGTCTGAATTTATAATGGTGTTGAAGTTTTTTGACTTTTTAAAAATAACATTACTAGACTGCTTAATCCTCTTGTTTGCCTTGTGATTTTCTTCAAATTGTGTTGTATACCATAGAAACCCTCTTGTTTTTTTAGGAACAGTGGGATATTAGAAACAAAATCGAAATGGACTGCATCAGTATCGATATCATTCCCCAGAATCCAGTCATCGATATCCTCTTGAGAAATAAAATATTCAATCTCATCCTCAGAAAAACGATCATCAACCTTGATCACAGGGTTCGATTTCTCATTATCATGATGTTGATTTCTCATTTTTCTAGATAGGAGTTGGCTTGGTCTCTTATTTGTAAAATTAATATCTGGACTACTTTGTTTTTTACACCTCTTTTTCTTGATAGTTGATTCATTTAAAATAACCTGAATCAGATGAGGATTAGGGATAGCAAGGATCCTATCCTTTAAATCATCTAAAACTTCTTCCAAATACTTTCTGGGCATAAAATCCCATCGTGGCATCTTTCCTTTGGATGGTTTCTAGATAACAACAGAGTCTTTATTTATGGATGCAGGGATTTCTTGTAGATTAACATATAGGTTTTTGATAGTGGGGTTAGATCGATAGGGACTGGGGGTTTCATCGAGATGCAGAGCTAATTCAGTTACATTTTTGGGTAGGGTAAAATTATTTCTAAACAATAAATTTTCCCAACTATCCCCAGTTTTAGACAGATGTGAAACCACTAGGATTCAGATGAGGCCATGGTGGAACAGGCTTGACTGTGGGTTTAGTTTCTGTCTTTGATAGAACTTGGCTATTTTCTGCAGGCTTTCAAATCCATAGAGAGGAAAGGGGAAAAATAATTCCTCAAACGAAACAGATTTTTCTGAGAAATTGCTATTCAAAAAACGAAGCATACCTCTTAAATAAATTTGTTTCTAAACAAATTGCCCACTTTTAAGGTAAACGACCTTGTTTCGGAAATGAGTTTTTAACGATTTTTCCAAATTCGTAACCGTTTTCTCAGAATCCATCCCTCAAAACCATGTCTCTGTTACACAATTACAGTTTTTAACTTTGCTATATAATCACGAATGTGTAAAAACCTTAGGGTCGTTCATATCTGCACTACTATAGGAGCCACGGTTTCAAAGGTAAACCATGGGGCAAAGCAAAAACAAAAACCACTTTGTCAAGTGACTGCCAAAACCAAAGCACCATAACCTACCATTTGAAAAAATGAATGCAGGCATGAGCTATGCAGTACGAAGGGGTGATGTTTGAAGGTAAGTGTGTCAGTCCTGTACCAGGTCAACAAGACCGTGATACGACTGCTAGGGGTAGCATTCATATTTCAAATTAACCCAAATTTCTGCTAGATGCGCAATCAAGCATATGTCAATGTGAAAACCAAATAATCAAAGATATCAATGAGTAATTCATATCCCCCATGATGGATAACTCAACTGTTATGGTAAAATATCAACCAATAAAATGATAAATCCTCAATGTTTAGGGTTTATGAAAACATTAGATTTCCAAAAATTTATCCAACTTGCAAAAGAAAAACCCATAAACTGTATAATGCCCTCAAACCAATTTTTTTTCTAATTTCATGATTTCAGTCATGAAATTGAACAAGGAGATCGATATAAAAAATAATAAACTCATACAAACAACTAGTCCAATGAAGTTTTCCAAAACCAAAGATGATAAAAATGTTTGCAAGGAGAAGGAGGTAGCTACAGAAACTTTTATCCCTTGACGACGACATTTTACCATGATAAAATTTGACACAAATTGTTTGGTTGCCAAAAATGGAGACACACTGGGCGAAGTAGTTATCTCTGTATCATTAGAACTTTATACCAAGGAACAAATGACTCGAAAATAATTATTAGAAACAATTAAATGACAGATCAAGCATTTCGACAACAACTCAGAAAAAATAACACAGTCATAGTATTGGATAAAGTTCTATCCAAAAATTGTAATCCGGCATCTCGTTTCGATAATAGGAGTCACGATGTTTATACAGATAACTCCAATACCGTTAATAGGGCCACTGCTGCCATCAGGCGTCTATAACCCCAACAGGGATGTCATTTAACCCACTCTAGTACTCTTATCTCATCCAAGAGTTGTCCATTTATGATAAAAGAATCCTGACATCTGATCAATTTAATAAAACATACCTGAGGATCTTCGAACCCGACATTGCTTCACTGCCAGCAGGACTGTTCAATACCTCGACGAAGTTGTCTTGGTATCATGCGTGCATTTACCCACTGCCAACAGACCTATTCAGTATCCCGGGGGGTTTACACACAATTCACACACATTACAGTGCTTCCAACTCTCTAAATTTTTTTATAATATTTCTAGAAACTGTGTGATATCAAGAGAGTGGGGTGATACTGAATATTTCACAGCCAAACAATGATAGGATTGATCATTTAGAATTATTTTCTCGTTCCTTGGGAACTGATAACTTTCATCATAATTTGGACATTTAGATTTTAGTTAAGAAATCATCTACGGGATGGGGAAGCACTATGAGTTGTTCTTATTAAAACAAGGACGGCGTCAGAAGTTTTTAAAGATAATCATGTTTCCCTGAGATTTCAATGAAAATCGAGAACAATGACTGGACAAAAACTTACCGTAATTGATTTGAGTTTAGAACTTAATGTTCAGATGCTTTTAACTGTTATCAACTAATGCTAATGAAAAATCCAATTCCCTTCAATAATGAATGATGACTTAGAAATAATTATTAGGAAAAACAAAATCCAAACAAAAAAGAAAAAACAAAAGAACACACAAACTAAAAATATTTTCATGGGGGAAAACCTAACTTTTCTTAGGCGAAGTATTTCTTGAGAGACTAAAAGAAAATAGAAAAATCCTTATTAATATGAGTGCAGATCTACTCGTGGAAACTTGGGTTAGGGTTGAATTGAAAGTTCAAATTTACTTATCTCTTTACTTTCCATTTTAAAATTTTCATGACGATACTGCGTTTTTGAAAAAAAATATTTAACAAAAAGCAGAGAGAAAAGGATTAAACTAGACTTCCCTGACAACATTCATATTGTGGTTCTCTTGGTGTACCCACTTGTGTTCATAACTGCATTATTACAAAAATAAATATTGACAAAGAAAACTAAAGGAAAACTAATCCTAAACCTACTATAACTACTAAACAAATCAAAAGAAGTAAAATCATATTTCCAGTGTAGCCACAAGAACATCTTCAATCTTGCAAGGCATAGAAAGTCGAAAATAAAAATAAAAGAATGTAGTATTTGTAGATAAGAAAGAAGTATGTCATGCTCACCTCCTATATATTCATTTAAAAACAAAGCAAGCACGACCTTACCATTCTTTTGAAACTTATTGGTGTAAGAATCCTCCATCCATTCTGCAATCGGGTCATAAAAATTAGGATGCATATTATGACTTTGACGAACAAAATCCGTCAATGGGGAACACATCATAAGAGGATTCATGACATCAATTAGATTATTGGTTTGAACACTTCCTTTGATGAGATGGATAATTTCAAAATGCAAGGCACAATCATTAAAATTCGAACTAGCCAAAGAATGAATATGCAATGTAGAATATTTGATCTCCATAAGAATGAGTGCATTGTCTTTTTCAAAAATAAATCGTGTAAAATCATCTTGCAACATGTCTTTTTTCCATGCGAGTGATGAAAGTGAAAGAGCGTTAAATCCGACTTCATAAATGTTATGTTTGGAATTAATTTCACCAAATCTTGGCATATCGAAAATATTTGATTGTCATGGAAAAGTGCAAGATACTGTGGGTAAAGTATCAAGTCCACCGAAATCTAAGAAGATATCGGGATATAAAGAGTAAAAGGAATCAGAAATAAACACATGAAAAGAATCTCTTGAGATATGATATTTAACAATGGTATTCTCAAGACATTCCTCTTCACTTTCCTTAAAACTTTCACTCTGTTTTGGTGACAAATCCTTCAACATAATATGATCATCTAAATTTGCCTCGTGTATGATAGACAATTCAAAACTTTCATGACAAACATCTAATATTTCTTGTGGATAAGGTATGATTTGTGGATGAAGGTATAAGGTTTCTTCTTCAAGTTGAAGATTTACATCTCTAATCAATTTCATTGGAATGTTAGAATGCTTAAGATCATTTTCATCACCTAAGTGTTCTTCAATAACTGAATTTAAGTACTGATTAGAGCAAGAGTTAGAAGAATATGGAAATTCACCTTGACCCAACATCAAATATTCTTCCACGATGGTCAAGGATTGAATATACAATGATTCAGAGGAAAAACTAGTTTGATTGTCAGTAAGAAACTTTTGAATAGATTCTACCTCCCTTGCTTGTTCAAAATTTTCAAATGGATTCCTCTCATCCTGCAAACAAAATTCTTCTCACAATTGAGTGATAGGATTTGTAACTGATTCATCATTTGCGATTGAAAATAGTTGGATGAAAAGGGAACAAACATCAGAGAGGATATTTAGTACAAATGACATGTCATCAAGTTGAAACTTATGGAGAACATGATGGATGCGTGTTAAAAATACCTCTGGATATGAATTGTCATTGATTAGTAAAGCCTGAAATTATTCACACAATTGAATGTAATCATAGATTTCAAAAGCATCTAAAACCTCCTCTACAAATTTAAACCAATCAATAATGTGATATGTTGGAAAAGACTCAAACCAATGTTTAATCCGACCCCTAAAAGTAAAAGAAAACAATCTGCATAAAACCTTTAAATCAGAAATATCATGCTTGATGCATTTACACCAAAACTTGTTAATATGTCTTTTGCAGATACAGCCCCCCCACCATCAAAGGTGAGTTTGGACAAGCGAGAGACTGTCTCGTTGGGAATATCAGGTAATGAGAAGTGGAAAGCATGTTCCAACACAGTGATTTCGGGAGCCATGGGGAATTAAATACATTCAAAACAAAGACTCCTGCAAGGCCAGCTTTTCAGTTTGGACTGGCTTCTAGTGCATTTCAATATGAGATAAAAGAAGAATTTATAAATCTAGAATTATGACAGGCTGAGGCGTAAAAAATTTAATCATTAAATTTACCTCGACCCTCCTTCTAGCACTATTTGTTGATGGGTGTTTATGACACACCGCCAACGGGAGGGATAGATCTTGATCTGGGTTGTCTATTTAACCCAAGTCGTTTGGTATGATCTGACCTGACGGGTTTAATGGCTTTGTTACCCAACTAGGGTCCTAAAAACAATCAAAGGAAATAAACTAATCTAAATCTATGATTCTAACTATTGACATAACAATTACAAAATGTTGAGCTAATAGTGTTAATATACAATAATTATATACAATTTACAAGGTTTAAATAAAATCTTGCGAAAATGATTGTTTGGTTAGGTTTCTGAACAAGATATGAACAATACTCTCTTTTATGTTTAAAGATATTAAACTAATAAACACTGAGTAAAAACAATTGTAACAATGACACAAAAATAGACAAAGCTAATTAATGCAATTATCGTTCATTCATTTGTAAACAACTTTAAATAAAAGAAAACGATACATCTACTAACCTCTAACCGATCAACAATAAACTAAGTTCCTCTCTCTGCGTTGTATGAGCTCCTTCTTGTCTTGTATTTAAGGGAAACCTATGACACAAACAATCATAATAGTGCTTCCTGAAGAAATTCAAGGAAGTGTTTCATGCTTTGGAGTGAATTTATAACAACATAAAGATAACTAATTAAATATCATGTGACCTCAAGATAAACAATAGTTGAGAACGAAAGAAATCTCAATCTTGGGCATTGATGCTGTCAACCATTTAATATCAAAAGTAAACTCAAAAATAACTAGATAGTTGATTTATCACATGTACAAACTAAACCAACGGGTCATGGACAACATTCAAATAATCAACAATATGAAATATCATGTGAAGACAAGACTAAAGCTAAATCAACACAAAAAACATCTCATAACATAGAAATAATAGGAGAATACAATGAAACAAGCATTGCACAGTTTACACAGGTCTAAAGCCAACAACAAATTGCTTTCCCATATCACTTCCAAAATTATATGTCCATTCTGTGATCCAGGAAAAATGTGTCCCTTTTACACCAGGCAACAATATCTATTTAAACAAGTCTTGAATCTGTTACCTATCATCATACAAGATAGAGGAAGATCCCTGAAAATAAGTTTGTTTTACAAAAATAGAATAACAAAAAGATACTCTCGTTGGAGTCTTTAAATAAAAAATATTTATATTAATGATATTGTTTTTTTTTTTAAATATGAAATTACTAGTCTAATAATGCTCATCCCATGACTCTTTTCCTTAATCATGGGACATCAATCTGTATCTCACCTGAAAGAATAAAAACAAAATCAAAATTAGATAATAATCAAAACAAATAATTTCAAAAGACAAGCTACAAGATTTTGTAGCTAGTTTAAAACAATAAAAATAAAATAAAATTGAATCTATTTATTGTTTCTCAAACATAATCAAATCAAAAAAATCAAAACAACTATTTACCATTTCAGATATTTGATAGAGAAACATTTGATAAGTCTGAAATTATAATTGTGTTGAAGTTTTTTGAGTTTTTAATAATCACATTACTAGACCGCTTAATCCTCTTGTTTGCCCTGATTTGCTTCATATCGTGTTGTATACCAGAGAAACCCTCTTATTTCTTTAGGAATGGTGGGAGATTAGAAACTAAATCGAACTGTATTGCATCAGTATCGATATCGTTCCCCAGAATCCGAACATCGATATACTCTTGAGCAATAAAATCTTCAATCTCATCCTCAGAAAAAGGATCATCAACCTCAATCACAGGGGTCGATTTCTCATTATCACGTTGTTGATTTCTCATTTTTATAGATAGGAATCAACCTGGTCTCTTATTTGTAAAATTTACATCTGGACTACTCTATTTTTTACACCTGCTCTTTTTCTTGACAATTGATGCATTTAAAACAACCTGAATCGCCCGAGGATTAGGGACAACAAGGATCCTATCCTTTAAATCATCTAAAACTTCCTCCAAAGACTTTCTGGGCATAAAATCACATCGTGGATTCTTGCCTTTGGATGGTTTCTAGATAAAACAGAGTCTTGATCTATGGATGTAGGGCTTTCTTGTATATTAACATATAGGTTTTTGATAGTGGGGTTAGATTGACAGGGACTGGGGGTTTCATCAAGATGTAGAGCTAATTCAGTTACATTTTCGGGTAAGGTAAAATTATTTCTAAACAAGAAATTTTCCCAACTATCCCCAGTTTTAGACAGATGTGAAACCACGAGGATTCAGATGAGGCCATGGTGGAACAGGCTTGACTATGGGTTTAGCTTTTGTCTCTGATAGAACTTGGTTATTTTCTACAGGCTTTCAAATCCATAGAGAGGAAAGGGGAAAATGAATTCCTCAAACGAAATAGATTTTTCTGAGAAATTTCTATTCAGAAAACAAAGCATACCTCTAAAATAAATTCATTTTTGAAAAAACTGCCCCCGTGGAAGGTAAACGACCCTGTTTCATAATTTGTTTTTAACGGTTTTTCCAAATTCATAATCATTTGCTCAAAATCCATCCCGCAAAACTATGTCTCTGTTACACAATTACGGTTTTGAACTTTGCTATATAATCACGAATGTGTAAAAACCTCAGGGCCATTCAGATCTGCACTACTACAGGAGCCATAGTTTCAAAGGTAAACCATGAGGCAAAGCAAAAATGAAAACCACTTTGTCAATTAACTACCAAAACCAAAGCATTAAAACATACCACTTGAAAAAATGAATGCGGGCCTGAGCTATGCAATACAAAGGGGTGATATTTGAAGGTAAGTGTGTCAGTCCTGTACCAAGTCGATGAGACCGTGATATGACTGTTAGGGGTAGCATTCATATTTCGAATTAACCAAAGTTCTGCTAGCTGCACAATCAAGCATAATTCAATGTGAAAACGAAATAATCAAATATAGAAATGACTAAGTCATATCCCCCAAGATGGATAACTCAATTGTTATGGTAAAAGATCAACCAATAAAATGATAAATCCTCAATGTTTAGGGTTTATTGAAAACATTAGATGCCCAAAAAGTTATCCAACTTGCAAAAGAAAAACCCATAAACTGTATAATGCCCTCAAACAAAAACTTGTTCTAATTTCATGCTTTCAGTCATGAAATTGAACAAGGCGATCGATAGAAAAAATAACAAACTCATACAAACAACTAGTCCAATGAATTTTTCCAAAACCAAAGATGATAAAAATGTTTGCAAGGAGAAGGAGGCAGCTACATAAAATTTTATCCCTTAACGATGACATTTTACCATGATAAAATTTGACAAGAATTGTTTGGCTGCCAACAAGAGCATAAATAGATTTCTTAAGGCAACAAAAAAGGCTAGAGTCATTCTGGACATAGCCATGAGGTTTTTCCATGTAGATTTCTTCTTGCAAATCTCTGTGCAAGAAGGAGGATTTAACATCCATCTAATGGACCTTCAATTTATGTGAGGCAGCAAGGGAAAGAACAAGGTGGATGGAATTCATTTTGGTTATAGGGGAAAATGTTTCATCATAGTCAACTCCTTCAAATTGGGAAAATCCTTTGGCAACTAACCGAGCTTTGTGTCTTTCAACACTTCCATCTAATGCATACTTAGTTCTGTAGAGCCATTTACATCTAACAAGTTTTATTCCTTTTGGAATAGGTACAAGATGTCAAGTATCATTGGCCATTAAATAATGATACTCTCCATTTATTTTTGTATCCCAATCTGGATGACCTGAAGCTTTTGCAAATGTCTCTGGATCATGAGTCTCTAAAACTTGAGCCAAAAGAGAAGAGGCTTGTTGGAACTGTGAACGTGTTTGGCGTTGATATGAAGGGTCACCAACAAGATCACCAATTTCTTCTTGTGTTGCACAGACCCATATAGGAAGTGGTGGAGTTGGTGCTTCACACAAATCACTGTGAACAGGCTAAAAAGGGTCTGAGGCATGCCAAGTGGCATATTTTTCAAAACTGTCCCGATGATGTTTTCCAAGAACACAACCGACACAATCACCATCTCTGCATGAAATAAGAGGAAGACTAGTCACCATTTGTTGATTACATAGTTGTTGCAATGAGCGATAGTTTAGATGACCAAACCGCTCATGCCAAAGTTTGCTCAAGTCATCACTATGAGAAACAAAAACTGATGAAAAACATGATGACCCAAAGTTGTCAAACTTGTACAACCTGGTAATATCATCAACAATTTCAGTTGCCAGAACATGCTTGGGATCTTTTAGATCCTTGATTACAACTTGGTGAGGTGAAAACTCTACAATTTTACCTTCACCTGAATGAGTGATTTGATATACTGATAGAAGGCTACAAGAAAGACTTGGAACACATAATACATCATTGAAATGATTGTTTTATACTTGAACTGCTCCAGATCCTTCAACACTAAGAGATTTATCATCACCAACAAATATTTTCTTGGTGTTACATTCATTTAGAGCAGAAAATATGTCTCTATCCTTAGCCATATGATAAGATGCTTCGGAATCAATAAGTCACTCATCAGAAGAAGAAGTTGTATTGAAGGAGAAATCAGAAGCAGAAAGTGCATGTCCATGAGAAGAAGAAGAAGAAGTAGAATTAATATTGATGTTGTGCTTCTTCATTGCTGCTTCTAAAGCTGCCATCTTCTTGAAACATTTGACTCCTCGTGACCATATTTATCAAAAAAGTTGCAATGTCTGTCAGTCTTCTTACTTTTATATTTTTCTCTTTTGTCACCATTAGGAGTGAAAGTTGTTTAGGTGGGTTTGAGACCCTTATATTGCTTGTTGTTGTGGCGAGGATGGTGCTTCTTAGGATTCTTGGGTTTATCTTTTTTATGGACGACTAAGGATTTGTTGGAGGTACCTGCAGTGTTGATCACTCCAAGTTGTACAAGATTATCTTGCTCTCTAATCAAAGCATCACAAAAGTTCTCAAGACTGGGTTTTTTATAATTTGTCCCTAGAGCCTCTTGCATGGCATAAAAGGTAGATACAAACACAAAATATGCACTACCTAGCTTATAAAGAATAAGATAGATGCAATGATCTTCTTATATCTTTATCTTACATTCTTCACATAAAGTTTTGAGTGTTTTAAACTTTGATAGATAGTCTTCAATGCAAGAAAAATCATTTGGACTTAAAGTCAATACTTGATTTTCTAATTGTTGTGTGCTCGAATAATATTGTGTTTACCAAACAAAAATTCAATCTTTTCCCAAACTTCTTTGGGTTTATCAACTGATTGAAGGTGGAACCTTAAATCAAGAGAGATGGACATTCCAATTAATCCACATGCTTTGTCATTCCTATTATCCCATTTGGCTTTCTTATCAACATCAGTGGGTGTTGTTTACTTTCCCAAGGTAATCTGGTACAATCCTTTACTTCTTAATAAATCCTTCATATGGGATTTTCATTAGAAGTAGTCGGTGCTGGTAAGCAAGAGATTGCTTGTAGAAGCCATACTAAATATTCAGATAATATGGATTTAAAAACTGAAACTTATGATTTGGATGGAAAGATCTCAAAAAATTAGGCAGTTTAAAAAAAATGACACTGAAAACGGACTTTAGATGCGAGAGTTATGCCCTTTTTAAAAAAGACATAAACAATAACCAAAGGACCACGTGGTGGTATAAGTTGATTTATGAAGTGACCCACTTTTATAGAGAGAAGTGGGGATCACTTTTACAATGAAGTTACTTTATAAAAGAAAATTTTCATGCAAAATAAATAACTCTAAAATAAAATATTAAAGCTATTTATAGTGATTCACTTTTATACTTGAAGTGAAATACACTTTACAATTTGAGCATGAACTTTTTCAAAAAAAGTAACAAAAAGAGAGACTTGAACTCAAGACCAAGTAACAAAAAGAGAGACTTGAACTCGAGACCTCTTACTGAATAAGACAACTTTTAACCAAATGGTCTAGAAAAACATATTGTATTATTTAGCAAGAGGATTGTTGTTGTTGGTGGTGGAGAGCATGCTAAAAAAAACTCTTTTCACACAAGAAAAAAATTTCACTTCTCGATGGAAACAAGGGTTAGATCTCGGTCAGTTTACCCGGAAGATGCACCTTTTCCTATCTGTTTTTTATTTTTCAAGATCGCACAGGGTGTGGGGAAAAGATCTGTTGTTTTTGTTAGAGAGAGTGCTAAAAAAAACTATTTTCACACACACAAAAAAATTCGCTTCTCGATGACAACAAAGGTTAGATCTCGGTTAGCTTACCCGGAAGATGCACATTTTCCTATCTGTTTCTGATTTTTCAAGATCGCACAAGGTGTGGGGGAAATATCATACATAGATCTAAAAGAGTGGCAACCTGGAAATAAATAATATAAAACCAAAATAATACTCTGCAAAAAAATTTAAAATGCGTATTCAGGCTTTATACCTCTGGATCTGACTGAAATGGTCGTATCTTGGGAAAATGGAAACCTTTTCGAGTGAAATGAAAAATGTTCCTAACTGAAATGAGAGCTCCAAATGCAATGGATAGGTCCTCTTATCCAAAAAATGTACGTAAATAATATAAAATGGATATGAGGCAACTCGACTTCATGATATCGATCTACAACATGAGCGGGTCTTCAAACATGCTCTGATACCATGTTCAACAACACATGTATTTCCAAAGAGGATGAAGACCTTCAATAACCACTCACACAACCAAATCAAATATCAACACATCGATGTTTTGACGTGGTAAAACCCCTACGGGGAAACATCCACAGCCCCAGCCAACGCGATCACTTGGAGCAGTTTATTAATGCAAAAGAAAAAAATTACAGAGAGATTTTACAAGAGAGTTTCTCACAATCGATCATCAGAAAATGACCCTCCATGCTCTTTAACTAGATATCATGGACCAATTGGGTGTTAAGCCACAGATCAATGGTCGTTAAGATCGAGGATAATATGAACCATTAGATCACTCTATGTCAAGAACATATCGTGACTGTCGGATTTCCTAACTACAAATGCATACTAATGTATACTAAAGAAACGCACTAGGAAACACACTTTTACCTAATGACACATTAGACCAAGTAGATCTTAACTAACTCCTAAGTGTCTAAATATCCCAACACACTTGAGATTTAGATTGCATGCTAAGATTACATTCTAAGTCTTTTAGCACTTTCCTTAAATAACTCAACTAATTAATTACATAATTAAATAAAAGCAATTTACTTTAATAATTCCTTTAATTAAAGTAAATTCAAGAGTAGAAGGATTTGGACAATTTCCACGCATCTACACACATAGAGCTGTGCGGAAATACATGTTTGATTCTACCAATAACATCAACATCTATTTGATCCAAATTCAATATGTCGATGACATTAAACTTTAGGTGACTCAAGCACTAATTCACAATATCCAAGGTCTATGAGGGAAACCTTATCAAGATAAAAGAAGTGCCCATTGTGGTAAATTTGTGCCCATCCAAGGAAACCATTTCCAAAAGGAGGTAATTCTTTTGTAATTGTTCTTTCAACTTGACCATTCCTTTTCTTTTTTTCATAGATTGGGGAACCTTTAGTCTGACCGGTGATTTCAAGTAATAACTATCAATGTGGTCCATTCCAAAAACAACACAAACCATTCAACAAAAATGCATGCACATAAAAGGTCAAATGGAAAAGAGAATTTGCATGAGAAACTAGGAGTATAAGTGAAATAATGCTAAAACAAGACTCATCAAGGAAATAAAAAGTGGTCTTGAAAATTTTTGTAAGCAAATTCCAACTAAAACTCATTATTTTCAACCATTGCTATTTTTTTTTTTTTTGTTAATTTGTGCAGGACTTGTTGGCTACGCGATTAACCTGTGGCTTGAGAAACCACGACTCAGGGGCATCTAAGCCGTCAAAATCACCCAGGGATCACACCCGACCTGAGCCACACCAACCCTTAACATGGTTGGATTTTTTGTCCCCGTAGGTTTCGAACCGATGACTTTAACAACACGGAGTGGCTTAACAACACACTCTGTCACCGACTGTCCTACACCTCGAGGACTTTCAACCATTGCTAATTAGTTCGAGGATAAAAATAGAAATATTTTACATCAACATATTTTATTTTTACTCCATCCTTTGGATACATTTCTCTTTAGTAATTTGACGAAGCATTTCAAGGGAAAATATGAATTTGTGGTATAGGGTTCATACTCTTCTTCCCAGATTCTCATTTTGTGACTAGCAAAGCCAACATGGGGTTAGGAAAAAATAACCAAGGTGATTTAAAGGCTCATTTTTTCCTTCTCAATTGTTTTCTGAGCCAAGATGTGCTAGCCCTACAAGTCACGGGGGACTCCAAATTCACAATTGATTGGATGAATGATGTTACCAACTTATAAAATCTTGACTTGATGGTTCTTAGACAATCTTTAAAATATATTTTTTCTCTTTTTCATCATATTAGTTATAGGCATGTTTACAAGGACCAAAATTCCACTCCTAACTCCTTGTCTAAGGAAGCGCTTAGTCTAGATGAAAACCTTATGATTCTGGAAGAATTATTTGGTGGGGAGATGCTTTCCCATAGGGAAGGAAACTATCTTGATATGTAATACCTGGACTTTGTAATCTGTCTTGCTAATGGCTTTTTTGGATGTACTTGGGGGTGATACTACTTTTTGGTATACTTTTTGGGTGATAGTCTAGCTATTTTTTTAAGGGTTGGTAGCCTTTGTAGATACAAATTCCATCATGATTTTTAGTTGATCACTGAGTGCTATAGTGCCTAAGGATTGTAAACGTTTCTCTCAAAATAGAAGTTTTGTTTTTTTGAAGGAAAAAAATATTGCTCTTTAATAAGTTAATAAGATCATTCCTAAACTTAGCATGCAAACCCATATGATTTTCTAGGTTATCATAATATGTGCTTGTAGGAATGTGAGTTTTGGATTCCAAGTCCAAATCATATGAACATAAAAAAAACAGATGTCAAGTTGGTTCACATGTAGAAGTTGTGCATTTCCATTTCTAGCATACTAAACAACCCCAATATGGTTGTAATATTATGCTATAGATAGAGTTTCTTTTTTATGAAACCTTAAGGAAAGGATGCTACAACACTTTTATCATTTACATTCACAAGTACATTTTAAAGGGAAGAAACCTTTGAATTTGATTGTCACATGACCCTTAAATGAATTTAGAAACCCATCATGACTTGCACTTGAAACCTAAAGAACAAAGCTTGCCATGATTTTAAAATTACAACTAGCTAGAATACATCCAATAACTATTGAGTAAATCCTCATTGGCCATGGAAATTGGTCTAAAACCCTGTCAAGCAAAAATTGAAAATTCTACCTGTAGGCTCCATTCGATATAAGAGTGATTTAAACCCAAGAGGGGGTGAAATGAAAAGTGGTATATTTATATTACTTGCAAAAGACAACCCACATAAATTGATCATAATTTCACTTCAAATGATTAGCAATAGGACACACTACAACGTTGGCTATTGTCATTCTTGGTCAAATATATATTGGATAAGGGGAAAAACAAAGGAAAAATGTATGCAAAAGTAATTGGGTTATGAAGAATGAAGAAATTTTTCAAATTTGAAAGTGTGCTCATGAAATCTCAAGCCATCCTTTCATATGTAGCATACAAAAAACAAAGACATATCTATTTAGAGTGGTAGTTATCTCACTTCCACTTTCCTTTGAACCTAATTGTTGAGTGACACTCATGCTTACTTCCCCTCCAAACTATGCCATGAACTATTCTCCAAATTAAAACTCTTCGAGCTAGCAAATACAAGGAATTGAGGCCTCAAGGTAAGTGGTCATCTTGGCTTGCATGAAGCCTTCAAGACTAAGAAGCCAACGAAAAACACATAAATAGAATCCTAAATCCCTACATTTCATTCTCATGTATTCAAACTCCCTAATGGACTCAACTAAAAATAGAGGAAAAGAAGTAAAGACCAAAATTTCCATCCTCCCATAAAATGTGTAGTAAAAATGGATTGTGATGTGAATTAGGTCAAGAGAAAATGGTATATATATATATATATATATATATATATATATAGAGAGAGAGAGAGAGAGAGATAGATAGATAGATAGATATATATATCCCAAGGATGGCCTTGATTTTTCGATGTAAATTAAAACCCCAAAATTATTATCCTTCATTAATTCCACAAGGTGAATGTTTGTCCATGTGCTTTNATATATATATATATATATATATATATATATATATATATATATATATATATATATATATATATATATAGATAGATAGATAGATAGATAGATAGATAGATATATATATATATCCCAAGGATGGCCTTGATTTTTCGATGTAAATTAAAACCCCAAAATTATTATCCTTCATTAATTCCACAAGGTGAATGTTTGTCCATGTGCTTTATTTTGAACCATAGACTTTAGCATTTTCCAAGCACATGGTCATAGGTGATGGTGGAGCCCTTACAAAATTTCTACAAATTCCTTGCAATGGTGACTGGTGTTTATAATGGTGGCCAATATCTATATTGCTTGGATTTTACTTTAGACACCAAAACATTCATTAAGAATTGAGTTATTTATTGACTTCTTAACCATGGATCACTTTGTTGTAGATGTGATGTTGTTTATGAAAATACCCATACATATTCCAAAACAAGTCTATAAAGTCTGACATGAGTAGTCAAGCTACCTGGGCACATATATTACCATATCAATGCGAAACATTATGATGGGCATGCCATCAAACACAGACATCCTATTTATCATTCTCATATTACAACTCACCATGAGTCATAATATCACCATATTCAAATATGAACATAATCCATGAGCAACATAAATAATCCATCCATGAAATAATCACACATTATGGGCATATTAAATAGCCATGGACTAGTAAACTGTAACCTATTCATCAACTTGATTTCAATGTGATTTTAGTGCACACTAGGAGGATACCCTATAACATCTAAAAGGAATAGGAAATCAATAATGAATTACGGTAAATCGATGCTTTTTAGAGTTGACAAAGCCATTAAAATTTTGCAGTAGCAATCTTGTTGTGACACTTTATAATCATGTTTACGTTAACTAGTTTTAAGGTCAGTAGAAAGTAGATCATGATTTATAGAGGGAACCCATTCCTTATCAGTCTCGAAGGTATCAATTTTCCGAGGTCTATTTATTCCACCTAAAGGGTCTTGATGTGCAACTATCTCCCTTGAGAAGGAAAGCCCAATATCCATGTCTTCGACTCTATCCCTTGACGAAGGACTAGGTTCCCAAATTCACACTTTCTATTAATACATATTTAATTCATTCTAATCATCCCCATTATTTAAGACCAGTTCCTTAAAAAATTCCATCTTTTTAATTTTTATTTGGACCCCTTTTTCCTGGAAGATGAGCCTTTGCACGGGGACATGTATCTTGTAGATTTCTTGTATGTTGGCATATTCAACACCAAAATGTTGTGTTCTCATAATAAAATACCGAATTCCATTTGATTTTCTTCCATTTGAGAAGCATTTTGTCCTAGACACCCTTACTAAGGTCTATCTCAACATAAACATGTGTTTATGTACAAAATCTCTCTATAGCTCACTCAAGATTTGATTTTATGTAAGTTCCCGGAGTATTCCAAATATCTTCAAAAACTAATAAGTACAAGAAATGCAATGGCAAGTTTGGAAGGAAAACTCAAACTAGTATTTGCGTAACCTCCATAGAAATAGTATCAAATTTTGGGAACCAATGGGTTATAAAAGACCATCTCTTTAACAAAACTAGGAACCCTCCTTAAATACTTTCTGATACTTAGCATGATCATAGTACTAAACATTATAAAAACCTTTAGAGAAAAGAGATATCTTCCAATTCGAAGTCCTATTTGAGTATATCCATTGGGATAGTGACAATGAAGGAGGAATGCAATGTCCCCTAACTTAACCAAGGAACATTACTTTGTAGAATACACATAAAAATAAAATTTCTTCCAACAACCTGTTGCTTACCAACTACTAATTATACACAGACTTAACCATTTCTAATACCCCTAACTATATGTAGCTACAACACACTGAAATGACATGAATGTATCTAATAAACTCATTCACATCAGCATATAAATCATTATCAATCAAAGATTTAATGCACAACAATTAAGACTCATAATGTAACCGAGAAAACAAATTAAACACTTATCTTTTTAAATAGTTGTGCAACCAACTGCTTGGGACATATGTTCCACCCAACCATAGATTTGTTGTTTTATATCTCAAAAAAAAGTCACCCTGAGATGGGGCTAGGAATCCACAAAAGAGAGTGTCTCTCACTGTCCACTCACAGCTCAAATAATCCCACAACCCACTAACATTATCCCACAACTATTTTGATTTCTAGCAGCTCTCTTCCTTTTGACCTGCCCAACCCAAGGAATGTACCCCTTCATTTATCTCAGTCCATTGGGCATCCCATTTGTTTATAAGGGTCTCTTTGGCATAGGTACCATAAATATCACTATTGAGAACTCAAGGGAACTCACTACCAGGAAACAGAATGGTAGCAAGCTTGTTGCTATAGTGAAACTCTCACAAGAGTTCACTCTTCAAGCCTAAGAAACTAGTTCTTCTACAAAAATGAAAACTTGCTTCTTCAATATTTAGCTCCAAAGGCACTCCAGAATTCACCCTCCATTGATGCACCATATCTAGTGCTCTTCTTCTCCATTATCTACTTGTTGTTCATGTAAAAACATGACTATCTAAAATTGTTTGTTCTCCCCATACAAATTTCCTCTCTTTTCCCCAAGAAAATTGTCTCTCACACTCCCCATTGTTGATTTTACTTCAACCCCATGCTTCCAATAACTATGGGAGGTGACTTCTCACACCCACCCTCTTACATGTATTCAATGATTGGGTTCTCATACACTCAAACAAAAAATATAAGTTTTATACACAATGATAATAAATTTCATGAATGTGAGTTTGGATTAATACCCATGAATAATCTCCCCCTTGGACCCCTCTATTAGTCATTCTTAGAAATTCCCCTCTCTTGTGGACAAACTCATCCCCCATATTTGAACATGCCCCCCAACAACTGACATCACATTTTATTATTAAAATTTAGAAATACAATTCATATATACATTGCTTGGCCACAACCATAAATTATATCTAGATTCAACATTAATAAAATCGGGGATTATATTAGGGACATTACATTCCCCCTCCCCTACAATTTTTCATCGTCCTCAATGAACAACACCATGTCAATAGACATGTACAAATTTTACATCACAATACTAAGAAAAACAATTCTGCAATTTTTATATAACTCCAACAACAATTCCAACCATAATCTCTTGTCCCACTCAACCCGTTGACTTAAGGAATGTATCCCCCTTCACTTCTCTCAGTACATAGGGTTGTACCATTATTTTATCAAGCCCTCCAGTGTAGGTTTTTTAGGACTTTGAGATGTAGTTCTAGAACTTTAGCTGCCCAAAATGGAGTCTTGCATTCTTATATTATGTTTTCTTCAAAATTGTCAAAACTTTGCGGGTATTCCTCTCGCATAGTTTCATTGTGCTCCCATGTAGAATATTTAGAACCGTAGCAGTTCCATTAAACCTTTACCAACCCTATGGCTTTGTTCATGAGCACTTTGAATTTCAGGTCTAGGATGTGCACTAGTTCCACCCAGAAATCCCCTTTGTGTTCCACCTGGATCACAATCCAATCAATTATGTAGTTAGGGTCAGGAACATATTTCTTTAATAATGACACGTGAAATACACAATTCACTCTCATGGATGCAAAAAATTCTTGCATGTATGAAAATGGTCCTATCTTCTCTAAAATTTCAAAAGGCCCATAGTATCTTGCTGCCAAATTTGGGCAACAACCCAATCTTAGCAAACTTCTCATCGCTTTCACTTTTAAAAATACATGTTATCCCAATTTAAAATATCTAAAACCTCTTCTCTTGTCTGCATATATTTTATGTCTATCATGTGCATCCTTTCGATTATGCCTGATCTTTGTCATCTTCTCTTCCATTTCCTTCAAAACATCTATCCAAATAACAACTCTATCTGTCGAGTTATCCCATCTCACTAGTGTGTTACACTTCCTTCCATGAAATGCTTCAAATGGACTCATTTTTATTAAGGCATGATACCCATTATTGTAAGAAAATCCCACCAAGTGGATATAAACCTCCCACTTTGATGGTTGATCCATCACATACATTCTAAGCATGTCTTCAACTATTTTGTTGGTCCTCTCTATTTTCCCATCAAAAACTGGGTGATATGTTGTACCGAGATTTAAATTTTCCCCAAAGAATTTGAACAAACCCTTCCAAAAATTGGATGTGAACTTGGGATATCCATCTAAAACTATTGCCTTAGGAACTCCATGTATCCTGACAACTCCTTTCATGTAGATTTTTATAATATTTGTTGCTTTATGTGTAGTCTTTATTGCAATAAAATGTGTAGCCTTGATCAATTTTTCCACCACTACCATGATGGAATTATGTTGCTTCACTGTTCTAGGCAAATTATTAATAAAATCCATCGTAACTACTTCCCACTTCCATTCTGGAATGATAAATGATTGTAACAAATCAGTTGGATGTCTATGTCCATTCTTCACCTTCTGCCACTCTAGGAACCTCACGATATAATCAAACACTTCTTTCTGCATTCCCAGCCAAAAGTATTGGCTTCTTACATTTGCAATTGATTCTGATATCCTAGGTGCCCAACATATGGAAAATTGTGCATTTCTCTTAGCACTATATTTTTCAACTCTCTATAATTTGGCACATATACTTTTCTTTTGTACATGAGGATTCCATCCTCTTGCAACTCATAATATTTAAAATTATGCTATAAATTGCCTTGATGTAGTGTTTCTTTTGTTCCTAAATAGTGTTGATATAAGTTTGTTGTTGCAATGATTTTATCTTTCATATCAGTCCTAAACATGTTGATGGTTGCAATATGCATATCATGCACTCTCCTGGTGAGTGCATCAACCACTTGATTTCCTCTACCTTTGATATGTTTAATTTCAAATTCATTTTCACTAAGAAATTCGATCCATCTAGTTTTCCTGAGATTTAATGTGGGATGCCCAAATAAATGTTTTAGACCAAAATGGTTTGTTCTTAGCTCAAATTTCCTCCCCATGAGGTAATGTCTCCACATTCTCAATGCATGAACAATGGATTCTAATTCTAGATCATGTGTAGCATAATTCCTCTCAAGCTCTAGCATATCACATAATCCTTTTGTGTGAGGAATCCACCAAGTCCTTCCTTGCACACATCATTTCACACAACAAAATATTCATCTAGATCTATAATCTTCAATACTGGTGCACTTGTCAAAATGTCCTTCAATTGTTGAAGACTTTCTTCACAATCAGAAGTCTATTCAAATTTCACTCCCTTCTTTTGCAAAGAAGTAATGGGGCTTGCAATATTTGAAAAACCTTTTATGAATATTCGGTAATAGCATGCAAGACCCATGAATGATATAACCTATGTCACATTTATTAGCATTGGCCATCCTCTAATGGCCTATATCTTCTTGGGATCAACTATTATCCTATCAACAAAAATAATATGCCCCTAGTAGTGAATATTCTTTTGATAAAAGATGCAGTTACTTAGCTTGGTATACAACTTGTACTCTCTTAAAACTTTTAGCACCATTCTTAAATATTGCTCATGTTCCTCCTCTGTCTTTGAGTAGGTGACCATTTCATCTAGGAAAACAATTACAAACTTGTCCAGGTATTCCCTAAATACTCCATTCATTAGGCACATGAAAACAACTAGGGAATTTGATATCCCAAATGACACTATCGTGAATTCATAATTCCCATATCTTGTCTTGCATGTTGTCTTGTCGATATCTTCTTCATTTATTATCACTTGATGATAACTTGATATCAAGTCAATATTGGAAAATATTATTGCACCTTTCAGCTGATTGAATAGATCATCAATCCTTGGCAAATGATATTTGTTCCTTATTGCGACCTTATTCAACTATATGAAATCAATGCACAACCTTAAGGTTCCATCTTTCTTCTTCACAAAAATCACTAGGGCTCACCAAGGTGACACACTTGGGTGTATATACCCCTTCTTTAATAGTTCTTCAAGCTGCATATGCAACTCTTTCAACTCTGGTGTTCCCATTTTATAAGGTGTTTTGGACACTGGGGAAGCTCCTGACACTCAATCAATAGATAAATCAATGTCTCTCTTTGGCGGAAATCTTGGAATCTCCCCCAAAAGATTCTTCAAAATCCTTCAAGATTGGATGGTGTTCCATATGGGATGCAAAAATATGGCATCCCTTCCTTAAACTCTTTACCAACCACATGGCTAAAATTTCTCTAATAACTACAACTTTTGGAATGCCTTGAACCTTGCCTTGTTTCCCCTCTTTATCAAGACAAGTGATTATATTGTTGTAACATTCTAGAACAACATGGTGTTTTTACAACCAATCCATCCCAATTATACACTCATATGAACCCAATGGTATTATGTTCACATCTACCTTTGTGTTGAGTCCATTCGTATCTATTGGGAAATCTTTAATTAGCTCACTTATTTTTCTATTATCCCTTGTGGCTAGTTGAACTAACCAATATTTCTTATGCTTACTTCTTTGTAAGTGAAATATTTCAATAATGGTAAGTTTATGTAACTAGGGCTAGCTCCAAAATCAATTACAATTGTTATGGGATGATTATCAATCTTACATTCCACTTCAATCATGGGGGATTGATATTCTTCTTGCTTGTTGTCCAAGGATGCATAGATCCTTCACATGTTTCCTCCCATTTCTTCAACTATTTCAGCCTCCTAAATATTTTGGATCGTCCTCATTCTTTCTCCTTTGTGAGGGAAGTTCCTATATAAGTGATTTCCCTCACATCCCCAACATTGTACAGCTTGTTTCCTTGGCCTTTTCCCAAATGAATCTGTCATTCTGGGATCATTTTGGGTTGACTATACTTGTTTAGTTTCTAAAGAGTTGTTCTTAAGAAATGGTGGCTTAAAACATTTCTACCTTTGATCTCTCTTTCCTTTCATATTGTCACTCCAAGCTTTTTGGAAGATTGGCCTTCCTCTACTTTGCTCATAAAGGTGATTTTCTCTCCTTATGGTCTCCTCCAAGGTACTCGATTTATCATAGTGTATATTTTCACTATAAAAGGAAGGTAACCCACTCATAAAACTTTGGATTTTGACCTTCTCATCCTTTATGAATCATGCATACTTCAACAACTCAAAGAACCTCTTCTCATATTCATCCATTGTCATGCTTCCCAAATTTCATTCAAAGAACTCTTTCATCTTCATCTCACAGTAATTATCTAACAAATATTTCTTCTGGAAATATCCTTTAAACTGTCTCCATGAGATATTATTCTTATCAAGGTGCTTGTCTTTATTAAGATGATCCCACCACATGGTTTCCTTTTCTTGCAACCAGTAGGCTGCAATTATGGTTTCTACCATTGAGGGGTAATCATGCAGCTGGAAATATTTATTCATTTCCAATAACCATGCTTCAAAATATTTCCCTTTCTATGCTCAGCATTAAATATTGGTGGCTTGATTTTCCTAAGTTCGTCTTGCAAAATGTTTGACTCAAGCATTCTCCTTTGCCTTTCGACAGGAGACACACTTGGGTTTCTCCCTGGCCATAAAATTGCATGATATATTCTGGTGGATTTACCTGGAGAATGATGGAGCCTTCTCATGCTTCTTGATAACTTTTCATTTCCATGATCATCTCTTCTGCTTTGGGACCCTGATGTTGTTTCTTTCCTAGCACTAGGTGCTTTCTTTGAACCAGAGTCTTTGTTGACTTGCCTCTGCAACATATTTAGAATCTGTAATATATCTTCTTGGGCCTTCATAATATTTTCATTATCTACCATATAGCTCTACACTTCTCTTTGCAAGATTCTCATCTTTACAGCCTGCTCTACAGGAACCTCCCTACATATTTTTATGTAGGACTTCATCTCAACATTTCCCAAGCTGCCACCTAGCCTTATGAATTCTTCTTCATAGCCAAAGGACATCTTAGCATCCTCAATGATTGTGTTTCTCATACAAGAGACAAATTTCCCTCCTATACCTCTAAATTTTGCAAGAAAATGTGCATGTAATAAAATTTATGCTACACACACACACACATAGTTCTCGAAAAAGAAAGCATACATTATCTTTTTTTTAATGCCACTAGTCATTTTATTTTGAGTTGACTATATTTTATACTACTCAAATCAATTTTCTAGGTTGATAAATGTCTTCTCCTCCTCAAGAAATTTCCAACGACTCTGTTTTTTTTCCCAAATCTAAGATTTGGGCTGAAATTTATGATCTCTGGAAGTTTAACTATTTTCTCATTTATATCCCTTACTATTACATGTGTCTTATCTCTCATCTTGTATAGTTTCAGGTACCCAGATTCCAAATCTATCTCCATGGTTGTCTTCTATGGTCCATAAGATTTCCATAAAGTGTTCTTATGCCCCTAATTGACTTATCAGCAAGGATTTATTCCCTCTGGAAGTAAACTGATGCTTAAGTTATGCCTTATATTGTTTCAACAGTAACTTCCTCATACAAGCTCTATTTTTGGCCCATAATAACTTTTTGGAAATCCCTCACTGATCTCTTTCATTTCAGTATGCAAATAATATGTTTACCAAAGGTACACACAATTCCCTCAATTTTAGCTACATAAAAATGTCGTTTGGACCTCAAAATTTCTCTACAAGTTCAAGACCTTCAAAAATATGCAAATTTCGTAGAAAATTGATTTTTTTTTATTATAACAGTCTTTTAATCCCAGTCATTGATCTCAAAATTGGGAGTAATCCTAGTTGTTGATCCTCTAAACCTTCCCTAGGCCCGCATATGAATCTCCATCTTTTATTTCCAAATTAGAAGCAATTCGGACAATTGATTTTCCAATATCCAAAACCCCATCAATAATCAACAATTAACAATTTTCCTTTGCAAACCAAACTTTTTCACAATTTTTTTTGAACCTCGATTTCTCCATTGATGGTCAGCAATTTCCTTTGGATGCATGAACCACTTTATCAATTATGTCAACCCGAACATCATTGATCGATGATCAGTGTTCCCCCAGCTGACGTGGCATGACATTTGGTTGTTGATGAGGAAACTTGGTTGATGTGGAATGACAAATGGATTATAACACACCCAACCCCCTAACCCTTACTTATGTTGGTGGGGTGTCAAAAATGACTATAACCATGCTCAAAAATGAGCTTTGGATCAAAAGGTATGGCCTTCTAAATCTTTCTAGGCCTTCATTGGCCAAATCCACCACATTGTTATGTGGCATCCACGTGGATACCACATAGCACTGCAGTGGCTGATCCACATCACCTGTATGATCCTACATGGTGTCATCTAGCGCTAACATGATTTTTGACGTAGCACCAACCCACCGGGGTTATTGTCCCCCTGCACTTAACACCACCCTCACGTTTCTCTAGTATTAGGTATGTCAGGGATCAGGGCACCAGACTCACTGGGAGATCAGCCCATTGGGGCATCGACTCCTGGGTAAACTTACCCTTCGCATCCCCAAGTTCCTGAAATGGTGACCGAGTTGGCACCTTAGACATGTGGCCTTGACAACACTTTCCATCTATCTCAACACGTGTCTACCGAGGCATCGACCCAATGACCCATCGGGGAACATATTACACACTCAAACCTTAAAATCCTAATTTGGTGACCTATCTGGCACCCTAGAAATGTGGCCCCATTAGGACTTACCACATGGCTAGAAACATGAAATTCATAACATGATACAGATCGCTACTCAAAACTCTAAATCACCTTGACAGGTGGCACAATGACCACTTGACACATGGACCATTCCATGACATGTCATGTCATCATCGACATAAGTTTTCTCACCCAGGAGTTGAAACTTTTCCATTGCACAATGGCTTGGCCACATCATCCAACATCATTGACATATGTTCTCCTTTGCAAACTAACAAGGGAAGGCCAAAACCTTTCCCCATCGAGCTACCGATCCCTCGATACTTTAAAAATTCTCTAGAAATAGTTTGGAGTTTTGATCCCTGATATGTTGGGCCCCACACTAGAACCCTTCCAGGAACTACACCCCACCGGGGCACCGGGAGATCGGGAAAAACTTAAAGGGAAAGGAACTTGAAAATCGTCTAGGGGTCTAATACTATGGTACCCCGAGGCGTGACTCCCTCCTAAGCTTGGGATATGAGATCAATGGTTGAGGTTTCTCAGTGCTCAAATCCAATGACAAATATTTAAGGGTGCCAACCTAATGGTTCTATGCCCGATAGGGGCCCACACTTGACCTATCGACCAATCAATTTTTGACACGTACCGTCTTCTGAGTACATTGGTTGCCATGTTGGTGTGGTATCTCATGATGACATCAACTCTATGTCTCTCTCCTTGGTTATAAGTGATAAGGGTTTGAAACCTCGTCTGGGAACTCTGCCCCACCTGGTGTTGGGTTATTGAGGCCTCATGGGATGGAAGATGGGAAATGAAATCTCTGATAGTTTAAAGGTAGAGGGGTGGAACCTTTCCCAGAACCCTACCCAACATGGTATCGGGGTATCAAGCATTGATAAGGAGAATTGGGACATGGAAACCTTACGAGGGTCCAACACTCTAATATACTAGTCTCAACCCCCTCCTGAGCTTGATACAAAGGATCTATAGCTGAGATCTCTTGCGCCGTAGATATAACATTTGACAAATCAAAGGCGACAATGCAAACGCTCAAGCCTGACATGGCCCACACAAAACTATCCCACAAACGGAATGTTGATAAGTTTCATCCCTATGGCATCTTGACCTCCATGTTGTCACCCAATCCACGTCATGTTGACGCCATTCTCACTCTTGTTTACTAGGAAAGGGGGTGGAATTTTGTGTGGAACCTTGTACCATTGGGCCACCGACCCTCACAGATGTTATCTCCCTAATCACTTACACCTCCCATCCCCTCGATCTTTGGTGGAAATCAAAATATTGTCAATCAGCCTCCCTGTCGATCCAATGAAAATAGTTTATCACCGGTTAACACAGGGTTTCAACGGGTAGTGGGTATGGTACAAATTGCAGAATGTAACAATGAAACTACTTTCCACCGGGATCTGATGACTTCATGAGGATATTTACAATTCTTATCCAAGACACTCGGTCCTCTCATACACAATACTCAAGTTAAAAGGAGATCAAATGGTTCCATTCAACTCGGAGAAATATTTGTTTAGTCCTTAACTTATGCATTTGGATCCCTCTCATAGGCAATCCCATTACAACAGACATGCTATTATGTACATAGAAAATATAGGCCTAAAAGATTTCATTTTACTTACAGGTTCTTACTCAAAACCATACAATGTTGTAGATTGTGTAAGCATGCACAATTACACATTTACATAGCATAATAAACTTCCAATTGAGACAAGTATTCAGTCCATTTAATAGGCATATACACTCATGAATGCAAATACAAAAGAAACCTTCTATTTTATTCACTTACACAAAGTGTTAAGATCATTTATCTATTCATAAGATATATCCAGACAACTGACTGCAGGTGAGTGCCTTTCCACCCAACCATAGCCTCAAATGCACGCAACTCTACACTTTGGCCACCCCCGTGCCTAGCCATGATACCACCAGGGGAATTTCTTTTAGTTTATCTGCTCTGAACAACTTCGGTATTTCTTCCCAAACACCTGTGGGTTCTCTATCTCTTA
>JASDQU010101485.1:97923-110576 GCA_032191745.1 Picea mariana
GACATATTATGGACAACATCTAAATATTTAACAATATGAAACACCATATGATGACCAGGCTAAAGCTAAATCAACCATCATAACATCTCATAATACAGAGGTAATAGGAGAACACAATGGAATAAGCATCACACAGGTCTAAAGCCAAAAGTGAATTGCTTTCCCATATCAATTCCCCAGAATCTCATGTCCATATTGTATTCCAGCAAAAGTTGTCTTTACTACTAACAACAACCACTATTTAAACTAGTCATTGGATTAACAATCTCTTATCATGCAAGATAGAGTGTAATTCCAAAAAAATAGGTTGCTTTACAAAAATAGTACAACAGAGAAACACTCTTGTAGGAGTCTGTTTATCAAAATTAATTACATAATGACATAGTTTTATCAAACAAAAAAGAAACTACTAAACTATACAATGCATATCCATGATGGCTTCTCCTTGTGAACAACACCATAACTATTATTCTCCTGAAAATGATAAAACGAAATTGAATTTTAGATAAAAACACAAACTAATAATTTAAAAAGATAAGCTATAGGATTTTGTGGCTAGTTTAAAATAGTAAAAATAAAATAAAAAATAAAATCTATCTATTTTTTTTTCAAACAGAATCAAATAAAAAACAAAACAACTATTTACTATTTCAACAATTTGACAAAGAGGCATTTGATAAATACGAATTTATGATGTTGAAATTCGTTGAGTTTTTAATGACTGCTTAATCCTCTTGTTTGTAAAATTTTAGTTTGAATTACTCTGTTCCTTATGCCTGCGATTTTTTCTTGACAATTGATTCGTTTGGGACACCCTGAGTCGTCTCATTAATAGGAGGGTTTTTATCCTTTAATATATCTAAGACTTCCTCCAATGATTTTCTGGGCACGGAATTACATCGTGACCTTTTCCCCAATGGATTTTGAACAACAACAAAGGGTCGATCTATGACCGCATGGCCTTTTTGTGGATCAACACACATGTCTTTGATAGCAGGCTTAGCTATATAGGGGCTAGATTTTATATTGGAATGCAAAGGCGAGTCTACTGTGCTCTCGGGAAGGGCGAAATTGTTTCTACACAAGAAATCTTCCTAAGTGTCCCCAATCTGAGCTAAATCTTGCAGTCATGAAATTAAACAAAGAGATTTAAACAAAATACTCTTATAATCAGCCAGGCCAAAGAATATCCTCAAAACCAGAGGACATAAACGTTTGTAAATATAAGGAGGAGGCAACTACAAAACAAAAATTATCCTTTGGTGGTGACTTTTATTTTGATAAAATTTGACAGAATTGTTGGCTGCCAACACACTCCACACCCTATATGCTCCAAGGAATGTTCCTTTGGTTAGTTAATTTTCTCCCTCTCTCATCCTCACTTTCTCATGGCCTGAACCTCACTTGGGCATCCACCTTCATTTGGAGCATTTCCTCTATTACCCACATGTATGAAAATTAAATTGGGCATTAGAATCAATACTAGCAGTCTAGTAACATTCAAATGCAAGAGAGTTGTACAAGAGAGATATGCATAAGGAACATAACTAACATGGTTTGAGTAATGGTATAGTGAAGAGACAAAGAATAATTGGGGCAACTAAGTTAGTAAGGGATCATTCCACCATATGGATCATTGGTCATGAAATATTAATTCAATTTGAGGGTAGACTAGGTTTCAGGATCTTTCATTATAAAATATTTTAATTGATGCATGAACTATTTGGTTGACTAGTTCATGTGCAGGAAAGAGAAGAATGGTTTATTATAAAGTTGGGGTTTCTCATTAAACAACTGAAATCAAGGACTAAAGAATGCCAAGCAATGAGAAATTAGGTTGTCTTATGTAAGACATTATTGCATATTATATGATATCTTTATTCATTCCACAATATAAAAGAAAGAGTCACTTAGTCAACCCAGAAACGAGAGAGTAATTGTACAAAGAATTGTATTGAGCACTGAAGGCCTTTCTCATTAGAGATAGATTTTAGATAGAGTTCAAAAATCAAATTCCACAAAGGATTCATGTTGGTGAAGCGAGTGGGATATGAGCCCCTCAATTATGGATCAAGCAGGGTGGCAGTTGCCATGGCTGCAAACGACGCAAAAAGAAAATGTATCCTCGTCCCTTAATAATGCAACATATGATCTATAGTACAACATATTCAACACTCCAGGTAACTCTATGGGAAAGAGGGAGAGTCCTCAATCTATTCATAGTTCTCACACACCATTTTTTTTCATTCTGCCATTTCCATTACCAATTCCATTGGTATTTCTCTTTAAGCTAATCTTTTCATTGTAGTCTTGATTCTCTGACACAGGAATTGTCTATTTTTTAGGTTGTATCGATGTTGAACAATTAATCTGCATTCATTACTGGACATGTATTGTGATGTTGTACTCAAGTATGTTTACATTTTGTTCTTATAATATAATTTCTTCTTCATGAATAACTTAATTTGTCGGAAAGCACATGTCATGAATATTTCGTTCAAGATTTAACATGTTTGACCAAAAACAAACTTCAATGTAGTAAGTTCAATCCCACACATGTTGTGGATCTTTGCTTGTGAGGGTCCTTGTGCATTTCCATGACTCAATATAAAGCCCCAAAGGACCTTGTGAAGTCTCTTTGAACACCATAGAAGGCCATGATAGAGTCCCTATTTAATAAGTTAAAAAAGGTCCAAGATAAATACCTCATAAGATTTGGAAGTAGGTTTGCAAATCAAGCGTTGATTAAAGTCTCGTCGTTGGAAGACTTAAGTGATGGTTGGATCCCACTCCAAATTGACCCATCCATCACATCTAACTCAGTCAACGACCGTGATTTGCCTCTACTTGATGAATCTGCCAGCCAAAAAGTCGAAATATCTAGGGACATGGAAGCAAATAGTTGTGAGTAGGTGCAGAGTGGCAACAAATCCATATATGTAAAATGTTGAGGTTCTTGGTGTTTGAAGGAATACAAAGGAAGAGGACGCAATTAGCATTCCCATTGCGGGAGCAGGGTGGCATAAAATAGAGATTCCTTTGTCGATGAAGGGGTTTGTTGGCAATAGCTCCAATAAAGGCCAAAGTGAGGTCGAGCAACTGAAGGATGCACTGATTCCATAGGAGAAGATCGATCCTATGAGGAAATCAATGGACATACTATGGAGAGAACCCAACAACATGCCAGTGATTACCTAAGAAGTAATTGATGGACTCCTCAATGGATTTTGGCAGCCATAGAGAGAATCGATTGAGAAAAGAAAGCCAACGTGGATTGAAGTTGAATGGACTTACCTGTTGAGGTGAGCAACAAACCAAGGACAGGAATCGGTCTAATTACTGCAAAGAAATTGGTTTTGAGTTTCCATCTTATGGTAGAGTAGAAGTTGGCATGGCTAGAGTTGACATTGACAACCAAAGATCAAATTGTGCCATCAAGATGAAGTTGATTTATAAAAGAGAAGCGGATTGCATTTATTGAGATCGATTCGCCAGATGTAGGACTTAATCTAGTGTAAGAGGAGGGCGATCCAATTGAAGGAGTTTGACTCGCTGTGAGGTAAACTTAGCAAAGGATTAATTGATCTGTCTCGAAGAAAATCGTACAAGAAGTCTTGAAGAAAGTCGACTTGCTAAGTGAAGGAGTCACCCTAGCCAAGTAAAGAAATTGATTCTACTAAATGAATTGACGAGCCAAGATAAGACATCAATTCTGCCAAGAGGGAACTGATTTCGAATAAAGGAAATTGACTTGGCCTCTATTCAATGTCAGGAAATATTGTTTGTGAAGTCTGGAGATAAAAATTAGCTTGCATGTGAAAGACAACGATGCATTTTGAATGAAGAGAGAGGATTTTCCTGAGGGAAATCTTCGGTTTATAGTAGTTCCCAGTATAGAGTCTTTAGGGGAACAAATGCAGAGACTGTTGAGAATGCCCATTAATCTCTCTCACTTGGATGTCTCCAAGAATGAGTATTGAACAATCCAAAGCTTGCAGACCTTTAGAGTTTTTAGATTTGCATTCTTGAGCTAATGATTCTGAGAAGAAAGACATATTGGAGAGGCCTCCTTCACCGTCGATGTAATTGCATGATTCTCGTACCAATGGAAGCGACAAATGTAGAAGAGCATGGCGGGTGCTACTTCTTAAGCTCGTGACTTGGATGCTTTTGCTGGTGTTGGATCAAACTTTGAACCAATTTTTGCTTGACTGGCATAAACCGTTGCTTGATCCAATGAAAACAAAGGGAAACTTTAACACGCTCTGCCTTTCCAAATAACAAGTGCTAAATTTCCTGTGGTTTTTTTGGTGGTTGAGACAATGGGTTTATTATGAATTGTTATTTATTATTTATTTAATATTTAGAATATTTGGAAATAATTTTCATTACTATTTTCAAAGAAGCATATATCATAATTATTATGTGCTTGAGAAAAGTCATTCTTTCATGGACATGGTATATTGTAACATAATTAAGGATCTCCAAATCCTATAAACTTGGTTTCGATCATATTTTTACATATGTTATCAACCAAATCTATAATTATTTAAAATCAATTGTTAGAGATTTATACATCAAATTCAATAATTTCACATATCTTTAATATATCCAAATCATAAATGTAATTATTCCTCAATCTTATCTTTATATATTATAGTGATTTCTATGATTTTTTTTTTTAATCCATATGTAATTGTCATGTGGAATATCTCCCTTCCCCTTCAAGTCACAGAGGAGGGTTCATTGTATGTTTTGAACATATACCATTCTCCAATGTCATAATTAGAGAAAAGGATTATTGACTAAGCAAATTCTGATCTTAGATATAAATCTTTTGCAACACATTCTCTAGAAAGTGTTCATATTTCTATTTTACTAGTTGTTTATAGTGTTTGTCATTGATTTTCATGAAAGCAACATAGATTGTAATACATATTGTTTTTTTTTTAATATTTCTCCATCCAAATATTTAGTAATATTTCTCTCTTCTTACAAAAGAAAACTAATGACTAATCTACTTAGGTTTTGGTAGAATTTATAGAGCTCCAATAAAAGTTTGGATTGTACAATGGACTTTTCAACGTTTTTGTTGTTTGTGTTAAGTAACTTCAAATAATGGAAATATGAGGAAATTTTCATGGTCATTGAAGTAGGTTTGAGATGACACTAAAGAGTAGGTTGTATTTTAAGAAAAATGGAAAGGGTTGTATTTTAAGAAAAATGGAAAGGATCGTGAACAACACAATTTATTTTATTTTGTTAGAAAAATGGAAAGGCACTCGTGGTATTATTATTTATCTCTAAAAACTGGAAACGAGGCAACATAGATGTATACATCAAGAAAAAACAAGTACACGATGTTCTATTGTAATAGATACATTAAAAATCATATCATCTTGAACCTAATTATTTGACATGGATGATAACTCCAACTTAGCCTTTGACAAGGAAGCCACATACCACACATAGATTGATTGTTTGCCACCTTATTAAAAGTGAAGCATTCTACACTTCAATTATATATCTATATATATAAAAGTTGAAGAATCATGCATTTCAGTAATATGTGTGTGTGTTTGTTGGGATGTGGTGCATCAACGATTCACAAAGATATGTTACTTTCCTCTTTAACATTTAATGGAATGTGACTATTAATATAAAATATTGTTTAGTTTTTACAATTTTATTGGAAGGGGTTGTTTGAAGGCTTAATGGAATGTGGCTATTAATATAAAATATTGTTTAGTTTTTTACAATTTTATTCGAAGGGGTTGTTTAAAGGCTTATTGAAAGCACTTATGCTTTGATAAGGACATAGCAAATGAATTAGTTTCTTAGTTAGGTAGAGTTCATAAAAATCTAGTTGGTTTTGGCGTTAGTAGTAATTAGGTGTTACAAACCAATATATTAAACTTTGGAATACAATGTTCACATGCAACATAATTTAGTTAATAGTTACTAAAATATAAACTTTAAATTTTTTTATTAAATTTGGGAGGATAATGTTTTTTTATAAGAATTTAGTTAAATAAATTTTAATCTCTTTAATTATATTATTTATAAATGAAATTAATTAAAATTTAATATTTAATTTATTTATTTTTATTTATTATATTTTTAAATATGATTAAGTAGAATTTGCTAACAAGTAAGGAGGAGTATGCTCGTGAGATCTGCAAAAACCCTAGACCTGCCTTAGGCGGCAGATCGATCACAAGGCAAAGATACCAGAGAGAACACCAACGAGCGCATTTTCTCATTGAACGGCTCCTACTGCTGCAAGAGAATGGGTGCCGAGGAGGGGGGGCAACCCCCCTCATACCGCAATGTCGCAGCTAATGAAAAATCGAGAACCAGAACAACACGGCCTGCCTTTGAGCAGCCGCCGCAAATGCGAGAACAGATCCTGGCTAGGGAGCAAGGCCTCAAAGCGGACATGGACACAGACGCCGGAACCTCTCAACCGAAGCACCCACGAAGCTGGGAACCGGGCAAATGCATCCCGCAGATGGAGAAGACGCTGAGGTACCTCATTAGCTCGAACAGAGTGGGCGAACATACGCAATTTATGCGGGAGAATGCACTCATCGACAAATTTTTAGGGTTATGGCCAGCCGAGAGAGACCTTCACAAGTGGATAAAGCACTGGTGGAACCCCAAAGGTGATTATGAACTTCAACTCAGCTCCAAAGGCTTCTTCACAATCATATTATATAACCTAGAGGACAAAGACAGAATCTTTGAAAATGGGCCATATTTCTTCAACTCGGCAGGGCTGTTCCTTCGCTTCTGGACCGAAAGATTTAGCTCAGACAAAGAAGACTTCACTATGGCTCCGGTATGGATACGCCTGTACTCCCTACCGTAGGAGTTCTGGCTGGAAGAAATTCTAATGGGCATTGGAAACACCCTAGGACAATATGTGAGGGCGTCAGAAGCTACCAGACAATGAAAATACACTTCATACGCCAGGATCTATGTTTATATGAACATTTCAAAAGCACTCCCTGGCGCGGTAACCCTGGAATACCAGGATGAGGACTGGTTACAAACCCTGGACTATGAACACATACCATTCAGATGCCGCAGATGCCATGAGCACGTCCACCTCTACCGGGATTGCCCTCTCATCAAGCAAACCATCAAAGCAACTGACACCAAGCAGACAGATGGCTTCACCACCGTTACAACAAAAAGGAAGAATCCAGCAAAGAGGCAGCCTATGGATCCCAAACACAGCATAGCCACCAAGAACCAGTACGAGATTCTCGAGCATCTACCAGAGGAGGAGGAGGTGCAGAATCCGCTCAAGCATCCCCAACAACAGCCAGTGGAGAACATGCAACCCAACCCTTCCCCTCAAAATCACGAAGCCCACATGGAGGATAGAGGAGAGGGAGAGGGGGACACGCCGATGATACTGGATGACAGAGAATTGGCAGGGATAGATTTGGAAAAGTTGGAAGAAGCCCTAAACCAAAAGAATCTGCAAACCCTTCCGGAGGAACAACTGCGCAAAGTCCACAAGGTCTTTCTGAACTCCTCAGCAGGGTCCACTACACGTTTAGGCATAGCACTAGACCAGAACTCTGGCTCGAAGAAAATACTGCGTGAAAGCAAGAGAAGAGGAAGAAAAACGGCTCATCAACTGATAAAGGAGGCAGGAAACCTCATGATAAACTCTGGACAGATACACAAGCTCTCGGAGAAATACCTCCACTCCACACCTCCTTCTTAATGATGAAGATCATAACCTGGAACATAAGAGGCCTGAATGGGAGATCCAAACAGAGGATCCTCCGAGAAAGCATCATAGCAGAGAACCCAGACATTCTACTGCTCCAAGAAACCAAATGCAAAGGAGCAGAGGGGGAAGCAATCTTCCAACGCATATGGAGAGGATGTAACTCCATCTCAACGGACTCCATAGGGGCCTCAGGGGGCCTGGCCATACTCTGGAATCCAGCAAGCATAACCGTCAGTGAGCCCTTTACAACAGTCGGCACAATCACGGCTCACTACATCATAATGGGCACGAACCAGGAAGGAGCCATCACAAATGTGTATGGACCCCAAGGGAGCCAGGACAAAGACAACTTCATGGAGCGAATCAAGCTAGTCAAAAGCCTGATATCCACCCCCAACTGGATCATAGGCGGCGACTTCAACATGATTCTGACGCTGGAAGAAAAATCTGGCGGCATCAAGAGACTGGAGCAAGATAGTGGTAAGTTCAAGGCTCTCATTGACCATCTCAACTTAGTAGATATAGAGAATAGCAATGGTACCTTCACGTGGTCAAATCGTAGATCAGGCAACCAGCACATTGCCTGCAGATTGGACCGCTTTTTGGTAACAGAGGAGATCATGGAATCAGGGGCAAACTTGGAAAGCCTGATTTTACCGAAAGCAGGCTCCGACCACTGGCCATTAGGTCTGTAGATGGACTTGGGGGAACCCCCCAAATACAAGCCGTTCCGCTTCGAGAAATTCTGGTTATCACATCCAGACTTCAAAAGATTAGCCAAATCCTGGTGGCAACAAGCAGAAATCGATCATGGCTCATGTATGTACAAATTTCAGCAATGCCTAAAAAAATTCAAGCAGAGGCTAAAAATATGGAACAAAGAAATCTTAGGAAATATCACACAAAGCATAAAGACCATCGAAAGAAGGCTGGAGGAAATTCAAGAAATCTTCATTGCAGGATCCCGAACAGCAGAACTCATGCAGGAAGAAGAGCAACTTCAAATGCAATTAGAGGAGCGAAGAAAGCAGGAAAAAATCTTATGGAAGCAAAAATCCAGAGTGCAATGGCTTAAAGAGGGGGAAAAAAACACTAAATTTTCCCATAAAGCCATGATACATAGAAGGCACATCAACAGGATTGCACACTTAGAGGACAGCCAGGGTAATCCCATCAGGGAACATTCCAAAATTGAGGAAGAACTGCTTAGATACTATCAAGACCTATTAAAAGAATCAGTCACAGACAGATCGGAAGCTATCAGGAGAGTCATTGCACACATACCAGCTTTAATAACCCCGGAACAGAATGCGGCCTTAACCCGGCCCATTACTCAGGAAGAAGTTGGCCAAGCGGTCAAGGCCATGCCTGTCGGCAAAGCCCCAGGCCCGGATGGGTTTACCACGGATTTCTTCCACCACTGCTGGGATTTGATTGGAAAAGAAGTATGGGAAGTGGTAGAGGATTCAGAAACTTCGGGTCTGGTATTGCCAGCTCTCAACGCCACTTTCCTCACTCTCATTCCGAAAGAGGAGCAAGTCACCAATCCCAAACACTTCAGGCCGATAGCCCTCTGTAACGTGATCTACAAAATAATCACTAAGGTCATCGCCACCAGGCTCAAGCCCATTCTGCCCTTTGTCATCTCCCAGGAGCAGTCAGGGTACGTGGAAGGCAGGCAAATCATGGACAGCGTCATCCTGGCACATGAAGTCATACACTCCCTCAAAACTTCAGGAACTCCAGGTATGCTCATAAAACTCGATCTTTCCAAAGCTTTTGATAGAGCCAGCTGGCAGTACATCAGGGCAGTCCTAGATGCCTTTGGATTTGATCAGGGGATGGACAAGCTGGGTCTTAAATCTCATCACTTCGACCTTCTTCTCCATTCTAATAAATGGTGTTCCTTCCAAACCCTTTTCGCCCTCCAGAGGAATCCGACAGGGAGACCCCCTCTCCCCTTTTCTCTTCGTTCTCCTAGCGAAAGGCCTGGGATGCTACCTCCGAGCAGCAGTCAACGAAGGATCCCTCAAAGGCCTCCCCCTACACAACGTCCAGCCTACACCTTCACACAGCCAATTCGTAGACGATACCCTCCTTTTGAACTCTCCCTCGGTCCAGGAAGCTACCAAGCTCATCTCTATTCTCTCTGATTTCTCTGTTGCCTCTGGCATGACCCTCAACCTTGACAAGTCCAAGCTTTACTTCTTTAACACTCTGGTCCCTGTGCAGAGACACATTTCCAGACTTTTAGGAATACCCAGGAGCTCCCTTCCATCCAATTATCTAGGAGTACCTCTAACAAGGGCAGTGGCCTCTTCCATTTCTTGGGACAGCCTCCTCCTCTCCATTTCCAACAGAATGTGCAACTGGACCTTCAGACCCCTCAATATCGCTTCTCGCTTGGTTCTCCTCAAATCTGTCCTGCAAGCGTTGCCTACTTACCTCTTTACGGCCCTGGCAGCCCCCAAGAAAGTCATCAAAGCTATTAGAACTCTGCAAAGAAATTTCCTTTGGTAGGGCCTCCAACCCAAAAAGAAATGGGCTCTTGTCAACTGGGATCGGCTATGCATGCCCAAGAGTCAAGGTGGACTCGGACTCCGAGATCCTGGAAAACTAAATCAAGTGATGGGAGCCAAAATTTGGTGGAGATGGCTGAAAAATCCTTCAGCAGCTTGGGCACAACTGTGGCAGCGCAAATATGCCCCCCTCACATCGGAAGACCAGCTAATTAGACACAACAATTGCATACATGGCTCCAACATATGGAACACCGCTTGGCAAAATCGCACTCTGGTTCAAAATCACGCTTTTTGGGAAATAAAAGATGGCGGAAGTGCCCTCTTCTGGCAAGATTCATGGCAGTAGCTCAAACCAATGGACTCATTGGAGGAACTAGCTGACCTCAAAAGAGCTCTCCACTAGCACACCCCTCTAAAAGTCAAAGATATTTGGGCAGCACATACCCCGCAGTAGCAATGGCGTCGCTGGAAAACCACGCATCAAGAGCTCGGAGTCCCCGATACTCTGAATCTGCAGACATGGCAGGCTCATGCCTCCAACAGGAAAATACGATATCGGGAAGGACCAGACATCCTGTGTTGGGGGTACACCCCGGCTGGCGTCTTCACCATCAGGGAAGCTTATTCACTACAAGCCAACCAACAGAAACCAGAAACAGAGCACATCTGGAGCAAGGTTTGGAATCCCACTCTCTGGCCTAAAATCTCCACCTTTCTTTGGCTAGTGGCGCACAATAGAACCTTGACCTGGGACAACCTCCATAAAAGAGGCCTTATAGGACCCTCCCGCTGCGTTCTTTGTCTTCAAACAGAGGAAACCAAAGAGCACCTCTTCAATGGCTGCTATTACAGCCAACAGGTATGGGACCTTGGGGCGCAACTCATGCGAAAATCCAGCAGAAATCGGAGCTGCATCAACAGCACAATCGAAAACTGGGACAACATATCCTTTAGCAGCCCCATCTTAAACTGCATTTGGACCCTGCTACCGGGATTCACGCTCTGGAAAATCTGGAAGGAGCGAAACAAGAGAATATTCCATTCCCTATCCGTGCCACCCAAAGACACTTGGACGAAAGTCAAGTCCCTAATCAAAGAAACAGTCCGAAGTAAGCATTGGACCGTAGCAGTTCAGCAATGAAGCCCCGAAGAGCTAAGTATTCTTAAGCTTTGGCAACCCATAACTAGCAGACAACCTCAGCAACAGCGCAATACGGGTCTACCTACCAGTCCTACCAACTGGTCTCCCCCTCCTTTGCACTTCATTAAAGCCAACTTTGATGGCGCCTCCAGGGGCAACCCGGGACCGGCAGGATATGGGGTCGTGCTACGAAATTCAGAAGGGAAAATCCTTGATATAGAGGCAGGGCTTCTCGGAGAAACAACCAACAATGTGGCTGAGCTAACAGGACTCCTCCGAGGACTCCAAATGGCCATTGAAAAAGGACATCATAAGGTCATCCTAGAAGAAGATTCCCAAATCATCATCAGGCTAGCCACTAGAATACTCCATGGAGGCAACCCAGACAAGATCTCACCAAGTTGGAGACTCCAAAGCTTGCTAGCTGACTTCACTCTTCACCTTCAACCGCACTACAACATCATCACTTCACATGTGAAAAGAGAAGCAAACAAAGTGGCAGATCACCTGGCAAACGAGGCAGTGGATACGGGAGAGGAACGCTTATGCTGGGAAGGCCAAGGCTTACCAATCTCAGAGGTCCTCGCGCGATGCCAAGGCCTCGCCAACCAAGATCTTCACTCCCCGGATGGGGTGACAGGGCGGATGACGCGGACACGTGGGCGTGAACAGGGAGGCGATGGCATGGCACTCACCGGCTCGCATCAAAACACCATTAATTCGACATGAAATCCCACAAACGCATTCAACCGCGGAGCCTGCTCGCACAAGGGGAGGGTACCCACACTCAGTTTCAGACTTTAATGGAGGACAGGATGGCGGTGGTTATCGAAATTAACATAATGCTTGGGCTCATTGCAAGCATTGCACCTCCAGGCTGCAGAGAGCTCCCGAGAACCCCTGTCTCGCAGAAGCATTGGTATCGCCGTGAGTTAGCTCTCGTCAGACTGGTGCGGCCGCTTCACTTGGCCGCATTGTCACTCTGCAACGCCATGCCAAGACTTCGGGGGACACCACGAAGGGGGGCGGCTTGGCATGCAGCGAAGTCGCGTCGAAAGCAAAAGGAGGAGTTTGAAAGGGCAATTGCAGTGGCGGCCAGACGACGAAGAATGCTAGGAATGGCAATTGTTGAGGAGGAGATCTCGGACGAAGGAATAGACAGCCCCCCTGCGCACACTTTATTCACGGTCCCGGAAAAATGGCACCCCCGCACGCACTTTGGTTTGGACAGCACCCCAGG
>JASDQU010101485.1:130298-174058 GCA_032191745.1 Picea mariana
CAACATCGATCTACGATCTATGTTGCTCCACCGTTTTCCCAAAAAACATCGTTTAGGGCCTCAAAATGGCCCCGGAAGTTAAAACTGCTAAAAATAGTAAATTACCAAAATTGCCAGAAACATGTTTTGGGCCAGTTGGAGAAGGTGGGTGGCCACCGATATCCACCTGGATCAACATTCATCGGTTGCAAGTTGTGCATGAGGATGTTCAAATCCAGATTTTATATTTTTCATTAGAGGGGATTGCTCATGATTGGTACCAGTCTCTTCCTATTTCCAGTATCAATTCTTTGTCATAGTTTCATGTTGCTTTTCATTTTTTTTGTAAAGAGATATTTTCAGGCAACCTTCTATTTTCCTGAATGTTGTCATGAATTCAATTTATGAACTAAAGATTCAGAAAATTATGAAGAGTATGTTGTTATAGGGGATATTTCTCATTGTGACCAAGACATTGATGAGCTTCACAATGTTATCCATAGTATATATGCTTTTGACATTGTGCCAAATGCATCTATTATCTTAGGCTGTCAGGAAAATCGAATTTTCCCCTTTGAAAACCCCAAAGATGATTGTCAGATTGACACATCAACAATTAACAGTTTTAGATCTGCAGTATATGTTGAGGGAAGCCCACATTTTCCAGACTTGCAGATAAAGGCAGTTTTCAGCAGATATGAGGAGGAAGAGGAAGAATAGTCCACATTCAGTATTGATATCAGTGAAGACAACAAGCAGCAGGATTTCAGTTCTCAGTTGGAATAGCAAAAAGACTTCCAAGGAAGACATTTATCTACCAACAGAGAGCCAGTCATGGAAGGGCAGTCATTTTTCATGAATCAAAATGCTTTTGATCTTTATTTTAGAGACCCGGTGGCCGATTTTATAGAATTACTTATTTCAAACCCTATGAAAGTTCTAGATTTCATTCATTTATCAATTTTCACAGGTGAGTATGACTTTCTGAAAGCTTATTTACTATTGCTGATATGTTTCAGTTATTTTCTATTAAGCAGTGATGGAGATAAAGTCATCACGGTTTTGAAGTTKCTCAAATGGTTGTTATGGAAATCTACATTTACCTAACCAAATTTTAGATTTGGTTAGCAGTAGGGATAGGCAGAAGAATAAACTCTTTATATGAGCAAGTAGATTACTTTCAGAGTCCATGAATAAACATGCAAGCTACAAGYAGGTTATAAGCAGGCTACAGGCAAGCTATAGGCAAGTTATAAGCAGGCTATAGATTGCAKAAGAACAACTACACAGGCCAGATGACTCCATTGCCCAATGTTAAAGGCTATTGGAACTACTAGGTTCTTGGAAACCTCGTAGGGAGGTCTCCATCCCAGTTTGAGCCAGTTTTTAGCGATCAAAATGCACTGGTATTTTGATGACTGATCTCATCATTATTCATTTTATATATCGTTTTCTTCAGTCTCTTGGCCAGTGTCATACTCCCTTTTCTTCATGAAAACTCTCATTGATGGCTTTTACCTGCATTTCAAATCATTGTGAGTTATTACTTGAAACCCTAGTTTTTTCCTTTTTCAAATGAAAATAATATAATTTTTGTGGTGTGTGTGCACTAAGTGATCTATGACCTAAGTATAAACCTAAGCTACATTAATTATATGACAAAATCCAAGTCATATTAATGTCTAAGCCTAATCCAGCCTAATGGGTTTATGACTTTTTATAAGAGATCTAAGCTTTAGACTCTTATCAAAAGGTTGGGGACCTCCAAGCTATTTCCCAACTCAATCCATAAGCCTAGCGCACCAAGTCAGGAATTAAGACACAAGTCAATACACAAAGCCCAGCTCTAACACCAATGCCCAAGCGCAAGTGCCAAATTCCAAGTCCATATGTTACCAATGCCACGCAGCACATTAAATCCACATGTCAAGGCCAAGTACAAGTACTGATTTCCACTTAACCTCTCTCATCGATTGATCTGTCCAAAACCCATGTATCAAATTTTGAAAGAGATCGATAGCTACAGGGATCAAAGGGTTCGAAGATCTAAAGCCTGAAAAAATCAAATTACAGATCTAATTCGTGTTATTTTCTACAGGTAGATTGATATCTAAGTTTTGATTGTTGCTCAGGATCCATCACACCACCTCAGGGTTTCATATAGCTAAGTACATGCCGCAGCAAAGCAAATATTCGGCTCTTGCCCCTATCAATTTGAAAATCTCTATCCCATGGAATAGTTGTAATAGAACTGTCTGCAATTTGGTTGAATGTACAGTACCCACCTTGGTTGTGTTCCTTTGCCCAATGCTGGAGATTATGGAGGTTCGTTATTTCCTTTTCATGGATCTCATTATGACATATCTTGCCGAATTAGGAAGGGTCATGCACCTTACAACCTTGAGGTTCCAACATACAAATTCGTAGAGGATAATAAAATGTTAATTGGTTGATCTGTGCATGTTAAACAAGTCATGTCTGAACATGAGATTATGTACCAGATCGACTTTCAATTGTGATCTTTAAATAAATACAGGCACCAGGCCATGTGTGAGAAAGGCCATGAGGAAGCAGTTTTGTAGAGAAAGAAATCACGCATCGGAAGGCAAAAAATCTTGCATATTTCAGATTGTTGTTGTAGGATTTGGATATGTTGCATTCAACAAGTCGATAGTCCAGAAAATCATGAGTTAATTCAAAGATTTTATGGATACTCATAGCCTTGTTATGCATGCATACAATTCCCCAAATCCTATGCTGCAATCAGAACACTTGGGATTGTATAAAGCATTATGTGTCCTATTGGGATGGAGCTATGCCTCTTCACTAGATCATGAAGAATCATACCAGTCATTCTCAGAACCTAAAGAAATGGAAAACAATCAAAATCTTATTTTATGGCCACCATTAGTTATTATTCACCATGCATTCACTAGAAAAAGAGAAGATGGTTGATTGGGGGTATTGGAAATCAAGAGATGGTTATCGAGGCACAACCGTTGTAAAATTTTCGCTTTCTTCCATTGGTTTACAAGAGGCAGATGTTCGATCTCATTCCATGAGGAAGTTTCCTGATGGATGGGGGTTGATCTTGCTGACATCTATTCGCACAAGGCAGATATTCTTGAACGAGGGGTTAAATGGACATGCAATCATTATGGAAGACAATGGACAGTTAATGAAACAAGTGCCAATCATTATGGATATCTTCATAAATAGCTCAAGAATAAACATGTTAAAGGTTAAGTTTCTATTCTATTTTTGACCAAGATAGAACTTTCACCAGCGCAAAAGGAAAAATTATAACCAATTAGCTGGTGAAAAGTAGAGCTTCAGCTAACTAGCAGATCATAAGGCGAATTAGCTGGTGAAACCTGAGATGGGCAGATTTGGTGAAATTTTTCCTAGATTGAAGTTTTACTAATCCGAATCTCTTGAAAACTCTTTTAATGGATAGATGTTGAATTATAGAGTCAGATATAAGATCCACTTTTGATGTAAAAGGGTTAGAGGAAGTATTCAAGTTGTTTTGGCACCTATTTTGGAGGCAGTAAATCAAGGTTTTTTTTCCAAAATTAGCAAATTCGAATTTCAGCTTTCTTCAAAGTCATTAAACAGCCTTGGAAGGCTTATCTGCACTGCACAGGGATTCTACATCATCCGAAGACCATGAAATGTGGAATTGACCTCATTTTGAGGATCATTCCTTATCTTTTGTAAATCAGTTTTGACTTTCTATCTTTAGCATATCTGATCCATTCTTTTAGGATCTAAAAACTGTATTGTAAAGCTATAAAGCTCAAGACATAAGAAGAACTATGGGGGTTCAATATGGGAGACATATTTTGGCTATTGTACTAGACTCTTTATTGATAATAAAATCACAGTCCTCTTTTGTTCTCAATGACAGATTTTCTCATATTTTCATCATTCTGTACTTTATTTCAGTTTATCTCAGCTTCTAAGAACTGTTATCTTCTTATTAAGCTCATGAACTTGAACTAAAGGTTTTCTTGCTATCTTGTATGACCCTACACATTGTTGTATTTGGTTATCTAGACTAGTATTCTTCATCTCCTATTCAAACTTTGTTGTTTGATCATTGAGTTCTAAAAGCATTGTCTCATTCGAATGTATGAAGTGGTCCTTTTCATTAGCCATTGAGTTATCCTATTGTCCCAAGCATACAAAATCTACAATATTCTTAAGTTACCAAGCATCTTTGGCCTACAACCCCAAAGAGTTTCTTGGAGTGATAACACCTCCCATGAAGGTTCTCAACTCATCCTTCTTCCCTTCTGTCAGAAGGAACTCGTGGGGTCAACCTGGGGACTGCAAAATGGGTACTTTGTTGTACCTCTAGATAAATGTTTTTGTTGTCCTAGATATATATTACATGCTACCATTCATTGAGGGTGGTTGGTTGCTCAACTACCAATCCTCCCTCATTAACTGATTTTCTTTGAGATCAAGAAAAAGGAAATAACTTATTATTTCCAAAAATAATTAACTCAACAGGAGGCTTGGGATGTCTTAGCATAATGACCCCCTTCTATCTTTCCTCTAGTGGTATCATGGCCAGTACTTTAATACTTCACCCATCAGTCAATTGTTTGGATTTTACATTACACAATAATACATTTACATCAGTTACAAACCATATCATGGCAACATTATCTCTATGTTGAGATAAACCATTACTAATCATAATTAATTACAATCAATTCAAGGGGTTAAAAATGGGGTGTTGCATCCCCTCCCCCTTAAATAGGAACATCACCATCGATGTTCTCTACATATCAACAACAACTGCCACACTTTCCTCTTTCAGCCACTTTAGTGATGTACCCTTTTTCCTCACAATCTTGTCTATTACAGACCCTTGGCTTTCCAACACATGCCTACAACAAATATCAAATAGCATGCCTATTAAACCAATTCAATGTATAAACATCCATTGTTGTTCATAATTTAGGAGGAAATGTACATATYAGTACAATACTTAACTGTGCAATTCATGGATCTGCATCCATATGGCTGTCACATTCACTCGACTAATTGTTTTTTCTTTAACACATTCACTGTGATCATGACCCTACTTAACATATAATTTTTTTTATCGAAGTCTCATCTTCCTTGCAGTCACTCACATTCCAGGCTCATGCATCCCCTTCTCTACTACATAGTCCCTTGGGAGATCCATCTTGCTTGCCAGGGATTTATTGCATAAGAAATTTTCAAAGACTTCACTGAGTCTTACAGTCGAGGCATCCCTCAGGCCCATTCTGTTGAGGCATCCCTTAGGCTCATCCTAACACAACACAACCATACCAATGTGATTATGGCATATCGGGTCTTCATGTCACAACAATGGCCATTTTCATTCTCTTTTCTAGCTCAACGACCATCATCTACCCCTCCAGGACAAATTTGTAATCTCACCTGTATCACATGCATATAGTAATCCATGAGATATTTTCATATTAATTCCAATCAGAATTGTTTCAAATATGCTCCCCACAGATTTCAAATTCCCACTTATCCATTTTCAAATATGTTCCATATCGGAACTCAAACCACAAGTATGAGACTTCTTTTCATATCAGTTTGGCCCTTTTACAAACAACAAGCATTGGTCTTCTGTATGAACTTATATTGTTGCCATATCCAAGACTGATCTTCCTACAATTTCTCAGCCAAATAGATTGTTAGTATTCCATGCACATTAGACATTTATTGCACATTTACAATGGCTCACAAAAAATTCTTAAAATTGTGCATACCAACAATTGCCTCACATTTATCTATTCAATTATATGAAGTAAAAAGGAATTATCATTCCTTACACATGAATTATTTTCAACATACCAAGATTTTTATAATGCAATCAATCATCATATGTAACTAAACCATTGTTCCAATATTCATTGTCACATTTACACATAATGCACCTTTGCATTGATTCCATATTACCATACTTTATGTTAGGAACTTTTCCATGGTGTGTTGGAACTCAACCAACCTCTCACCACACGGCTCCTTTATCAACATTCATTATTACATCAGAACTGTGTTTCTTTCTTTGAGTTGATCATGACCTCAAATCAACCTACATTATATGAAATTAAAATTTTATATGAATTATTTCCAACATTATTTATTTACTAGTTACCAGGGTGTTAATATTTAGGGCCACCCCAATTCCTTTCTTTACGATTTTACAACTATGTTGAAATAATGGAAGGTTCTCCTTCCATAATGGGAAGTCCAATACCTTCCCTCTTCCATACAACATGCATCTCCTCAATGCATTTAACTAATGTGTTGCTTATGATCATTTATATTCATAATCATTCACAATTAATCAATACATCCATGACACATTGGTTCATGAAATCTTGGAAAAGAGTCCAATCCATCTTTTCCCCTCAGAGGTACCTTCCTCTATTATTCAGGTTCTCCTTCATGAATCATACCATGCTTGGGTATCAATGGAATACAATAGACAATCAAAATTGTATGCATATAATCAAAACATAGAATATTTCATAAGGGATCCTTACCCAATCCCTCTAAACCATATGCTACATTGGCTTGATTTTTTTTGTTATACATGTCTGGCTTCCTACAACCTTTCTGACATTACCTCATCAGTGGTGCTTCATGGGGACTCAAAAGGTCCCTTCATCAACCTTTTCTATTAACAACCTTCTTGTATTTATCCTCTACATGAGCTTGTCCATGGTTTGGAGTTATCTTCCCCAACAACTCCAATATTTTCCTACACATAGCATGCATCATCATATTCACAATTATATCAATTGTCATGTCAAGTTACAATGCATGTACCATAGATTTTAAATAAGAAAACATTCTCAGATATGTCCTAGCATATCTATATGAACTCTATCACGTTATTTTTCAATGTGTTCACTAGTGAAATCATAAAAATATTTCATATGTTTTGGTATCCTACAACCATCAACATTCTCATGCTCTAAAAATTTACACATAACAACATTTTAGTTTTTCCATCTTGGAGAAATACAAAAATTCAATAAGAAGGGAGTAAATGGATTCTCCCTTTTTCCAACTCATTTGCATAGTATGAAATTCTCAACATAGTTGATCCATTTCCATGACCTATCCGCCATACACAACATGGGTTTAACTAAATCATTCATTCAAACATCCTCGATGATTTTAATTTCTTTTCACAACTGTTATTTTAAAGCAAGATAATTCTGCTAAAAAAATCAAAGTTTTAAAATGAAAAGGGTGTCCCCCTTTTCTCTACATCATTTCTTCATGTTTCCCTATTCTTGGGCTTAAATAATCCATTTATTGAGCAGTATCAGTCAATTTCATCTTGAATTTTCCTCTTTCAGAGATTTATCCTTCCCTGAATACAAAAACTCACTAACACATCAAGGTTAGACTACAATTTCAATTTCAGACAGTACATACATACACATTAACCACATATGGAAATCAAAATGGTTATTGATCCATATTTAGGAACAAAATGAACTGATTAACAGACTGAATACAATAAACACATAGATATGAAGAACAACAAAAATATCCAGTGTACAATATATTATATTGAATAAATGAAATAGGCTGAAATTGTAAAACTGCAGAACTGAAACGCTTGCTCAAATGGTGGTAGCTATCTCTGAGAAGAGATGTGGCTGCTACGTGAATCCATCTGAGAAGAATTATTACAATGAGGCTCCAGAGGCATTTTTAATATTACTCATGAATGCCAAAACCCTAGACATCCAAAAACCTAACCCTAGGAGATGAAACACCAAAAGTTATGTGGCTCCCTATGGGTAAGTTTGTACCTCAACTTCCCGGGGTCGTAACTTTTGCATACAACCTTTGTTTTAGGTGCATGATATCCTGTTGGAAAGGTCTTTCAGAGAACTACACATTACACCATCAAACTCTAACTCTATCTATAGTTTGACTGCGACGAGCCCAAAAAACATTGTTTAGGGCCCCAAAACGGCCCTGGAAGTACAACAAGATGTGTGACATGAAAAAATACAAAATAAGACAGTTGGATTAGGTGGGAGGCCACCAGTATCCACTTGGAAGATATGACGGCTTCAGATAGCCTCGGAAGTGTAGAACCCACAATTACAAAGAAGTACAGAAGAATGTGCTGAACTAAAACAGTCAAGAGGAGCTAGTTGGAATAGGTGGGTGGCCACCAATATCCACCTGGATCAGTCCTCCCCCCTTAGGAAGCAATGGTCTCCATTGAGTTGAGTTCCCCCATCAGGTGAGGAAACTTTTGTTGAATTTAGCCCTGGATGATCCACTTTCCTTGGTGTAGGAGCTACCCTGCCTTGACAACCTGATAAAGTTGGATCCTATGTTGGCAAGTGCACTTGACCTGTGTGTCCACAATCTGATCAATGGATTCTTGTTCCATGCAACCAGGCTTGAGCTATGTTGGTGTCAGTTTTTCTGCGATATCTGAAGTTTCCAATAATGATGGAAAATATGGTCGAAAGAGGTCGACATTGAATACTGGGTGCAAGCCAAGGAAGGGTGGAGTGTTGAGCTCAAAAAAATTGCTACCCACAGCCTTAGTGATAGTGTAAGGCCCATAGCAAAGGGGGAGGAGATTTTGATGGGGCCCTATACGATGTTCCTTCGACAAATGTAACCAAACTTTGTCTCCAACCCGAAACTAGTGTGGTACCCTATGTTGATCATGGTGTTTCTTTTAATTAGTATTAGCTTTCTACAAAATCTCATGGACCTGTTGGAAGATGTGCTCAATCCACTCAATTAATATGGTGGCTTTGTTTGTGTGGTTTCAAGAGATAGTACAACATCAATGGGACCCAAGTGTTGGAATCCCAACCCCACCTGAAATGGGATATGGTCGGTGGAGCTATGGAGAGCCCTGTTGTAACTGTGTTGAACATAAGGGAGACTCTCATCCCATGTACGTAGATGCTTAGAGTTGTACATGTGTATTATGTGCACAATCATTCAATTTATGACCTTTGTTTGGCCATTTGTTTGGGGGTGGAAAGAAGTGGATTTAGTGAGCTTGGTATCCAACAGTGACCAGAGACTCGACCAAAATGTGCTGAGAAATGTGTTTTTGCAGTCAGAGATGATGGTCTGTGGTATCCCAAAATGGACCTACACTCATTCTAAGAAGAGCTCGGCAGTATCTGCCACTGTGATATTCTTCTTGTAGGCTTTGAGGATGGTCATCTTCAAAAACCGATCAACGACCACAAATACACAATCATTACCTTGCTTGGTGGATGAAAGGACATACATTTCATCCATCGATATGGATTACCAAGGCTTCTCAAGAGTAGGAAGAGGGCTATATAATCCTTGCTTCTTGATGGCCATCTTGGCAATAGCACATGCAGTGCAAGATATGATATACTTGTTGACGTCTTGTCGAAGTTTTGGCCAATAAAAATGATTTTGTAGAATGACCACAGTTTTCTCCACGCCAAATGTTCTTCCAGCTGACTGTAGTGGGCTTCCCAAATAATCTTTTCACGCTCACTTGCAGGAACATAGAGATGGCCCAGATGGCATAACAATCCGTCTTGAATGTGAAAATCAATGAAATTTGCACCTATACCTAAGAGTTGATAGGTGGTGGATAAGTATAGATATTTTTGATAAAGTTGGGGCCACTCAGATGCCTCATGTCCACAGGAATGGTGCACAATGGTGAGTGCTGCCACGAGAGGTCGAATGAGGTAGTCAACGACATGATTGGTGCTCCATGTCTTATACTTGATGTTGAGATGGAACTGTTGCAGGTAGGTGGACCACTTCTGATGGAATTCGTTCTAAAAGTTCTACTATGTCTGTATGAACTGAAAAGGTTTGTGATCAGTATGGATGATCGTCTCCTTTCCCAAAATGTAATGTTTCCATTGACGATGGGCTTGTACAATGAAATACATTTCCTTTTCATAGGTGGGGTATTTTCAGACAGTATCTAAGAGTGTCTCACTATGGTATGCCACCAGATCATCGTGTTGAGTGAGAACTGCGCTTACAACATAGTCAGATGCATCAGTCTCAATCTTGAACGATTGTTGCAGATCGATTAAGGAGAGTACTAGAGCCGAGCACAAGTGATGCTTCAGATCGTCAAATGCTTATTGTTTTTCCTTTCCCCACACAAAATTTTCCCTTCCACCACCCTTGGTCACTTGGTTGAGGGCCCATGCAATATGGGAGAATCCCAACATGAACTGTCAATAGAAGCTGGCCAGTCCCAAGAATTTTTGAAGCTCACTTAGTGTGGTCGGGGCTGTCCAGTCATGGATGAATTGGATCTTAGATGTATCAACATGTACCCCATGCTCATCAACAATTTAGCCCAAGTATTGGACCTTGTTCATGCCAAAGGAGCATTTTTCCAAGTTGGCATGTAGCTTGTGTTTTCGTAGAGTGCTCAAAACCTGTTGAATATGCCACATGTGCTCCTCCCAAGTTCTGTTGAAGATGAGGATATCATCCAAATATACCACCACAAAAGAGTTGGTGAAGGGTCTCAATACATCAACCTCGTGAAAGTGGCTAGTGCATTTTTCAAGCCAAAGGGCATGACCAGCCATTTGAAGAGACCTTCTTTAGATTTGAAAATTTTCTTCCATACATCAGTTGGTTCGATGGGAACCTGGTGGTAGCCAGACTTTAGGTCAATATTGCTAAATAACTTTACCCCTTGATTTGTTCAAGAAGATCATCAATCCTAGGAATTGGGCATTGGTTCCTGACTGTGATTTTTTTTAATGCTCTATAATCAATGCAGAGTCGCCAGGTTCCATCCTTCTTATGTACCAGTACAATCAGGCTTCCACAAGGGGACGAGTTGGGTCTGATGTGCCCCTTTTGAAGAAGCTCTTGGATCTGATGCTTGATTTCATCATTTTCCATTAGCGAGCGATGATAGACTGGTCCATTAGGAAGAGGTGCACCGGGGGTTAGATCAATTGGATGCTTGAATTGATAGTGTGTCGTTACCCCTATGGATGAGGAGAAGATGTCTCTGTACTCTTCCACGATCCTATCCACTTGCTTCTATTGAAAAGAGAGGCTCTGTGTAGAGGCCACGAATGTGGCGGTGAGCTTCTGCTTACTATGAGAAAGGATCACAAAGAAGACGAAATTCTCAGTCTGTGAAATGACCTTACTGCATTTCTTAGCAGATGTTAAAGACATAGTGGTAAGCGGTGCTACCTCTGGTATCCTGTACAATTGTCTACCCAAAGTAATAATAACACTACAGGGTCTAGACTCATAGACAACATGACTCTTCCACAAATATGGTTGTCCTAAAATAAAATTATAAACTTCAAGGGGATAAATATCACACAATACCTCATCTTTGAAAGGCTTAATGTCATAAGGCAGAAAACACTGTTGGTTGACAGGGAGATATCTTCCTTGGAAAAGCCAACCGATGGTATAGGGTTGCAGGTGCGGTGTCGTCAACAGGTTCAATCACTTGATTACCTTTTTTGAGATCATATTCTTCTGACTACCACTATTGACAATGAAATGGAGAGGATCCCCCTTTACACACATATGTGAGTGAAAGAGGCATTCCCCTTCCTATGGTTCTTTTGGTTCGCTTGGCTGGAATTTGGTGGTAGCAACAGTGCAGGCACTGGGTTCAACATCCATGATCCACTTCCCTCCTTCTAGATTTGATTCAGAGTCATAATCGGCCTCATACTCGGACGCCTTCATCTTGGCCATGAGTGACTACTTGGAGAAGCATTCTTCAGTGTTGTGCCAAGGGCCTTTATGGTATTCACACCATTTTCCCATGTCCTTCTTCGTATTTTCATTTCCCTTCTTGTGTTGCAGCTTGGATTGGTTTTCTTGAGAGTGGTCATCTTTTCTCTGTCCCTTGTTGTGTGGGTTGGGGCTGCCTTTGCCCTGCTTCGGCTGTGAGGAGTTTTTAGATCCAAACTCTTGCCTCTTTTGCTTAAATTTCTGCTCAATCTTAACAACATATCTATAAGGCGTACCCAAGGAGGCGATGTCCAGAAACTCCATTTATGTTTGAATGTATCTATGCAAACAACCATGGTATTTGAGCACGAGATGTCGCTCAGAGCCTTTGATATCTAATTTGATGCGAGGATATGGAAAATATTGGTGAAATATGGTACTGTCTGGTCCCTTTCTTGATGCAGGTTGGTCCATATGGTGTATTGGTCCTCATATCTTCCAACAGGGTAGTATTGCTTTTTAATGGCATCCCGAAAGGAATCCCATGTAGGGGAAACCACAAATATTGCAAATTCCTCTATGGCCCTTTGCTCCGAGTAAGGATCCCACTGGTCCTTAACATGGGGGATGGTCTTAAGGAGTGCAAAAGTAATATTTTCCCCATCGAAAAAATTGTGGACTAAAAAATACCCTTCAAGCAAATTCAACCATTTATCTACAACATCTGCATCTATCAGTCCTTCAAATAATGGAATATCAAAATTTACATGTACCTTGAAGGGGTTTGGATGGTCTTTTGATGATGATGCTTCTCCTATGGGCAATCGTCGAAGGATCTATGCAAAGTGGTCCATCATTTTGTTCCTTTGTTGCGCAAGGGATTCCTTGAGCAACATTTTAAAAGGATCTCCTGCTCCATCATCTTTCTTTTTGTCCCCCATAGGTTGTTGTCAGGATCCGTGCGACCGATCTTGCAACGACTCGATTGGTTCGAGTCCGAACTTCTTGCACCCAGATCTTGTCAGGGACATGCACGAAGAAAAATAAATGAAGAGAAAACCACTCTGATACCACTGATCCAGATTTAGGAACAGAACAAATTGATTAACAGACTGAACACAATAAACACAAAGATATGAAGAACAACATAGATATATAATGAACAATATCTTCTATTGAATAAATGAAATAGGTTGAAACTGTAAAACTGCATAACTGAAAAACTTGCTCAAATGGTGGTAGCTATATCTGAGAAGAGATGTGGCTGCTACGCTCATCCTTCTGAGTAGAACGATTACAATGAGGCTTCAAAGGCCTTTTTAATATTACCCATGAATGTCAAAACCCTAGACATCCAAAAACCTGACCCTAGGAGATGAAATGCCAAAAGCTATGTGGGCCCCTATGGGTAAGTTGGTACCTCAACTTCTCGAGGTCGTAAATTTTTCATACGGCCTCTTTTTTAGGTGTGTGATAGCACGTTGGAAAGTTCTTTCAAAGAGATACACATTACATTGTCAAACTCTGACTCCATCTACAGTTTGATTGTAGCGAGCCCAAAAAACATTGTTTAGGGGCCCAAAACAACCCTGGAAGTACAACAAGATGTGCTGACATGAAAACATACAAAAAAGGCCAGTTGGATTAGGTGGGAGGCCACCAGTATCCACCTGGAAGATGTGTAGGGCTTCAGAAATCCCCAAAAGTGTAGAACCCACAATTACAAAGGAGTACAGAAGAACGTGTTGAACTAAAACTGTCAAGAGGAGCCAGTTAGAATAGGTGGGTGGCCACCAATATCCACCTGGATCAGTCATCCTTCATTTTCATGTCTTTCACACATGTATTATACTTTAAAATGCAATCCAAGATTCTTATACAAATAGGCTTTGCCAACCACTTCCTAATTTCCCAGTAGTCTTAGATGTTATGTCTTTGTTCTCTTGCTTTACATATTTCCTCCACGTGGAACTTCGTTAGCATGCAACTCTATTGTTTCGTATCCATTGACACTTGAAATAATCTCATTTTCCAAGAGTTAATAAAAACCCTCATTTATTTTAGTATTTCACCCAATATTTTAGATGAAAACATAAACATGCATTTCCAATTGCATCCAAGCCACATATCCACGCATTTGATATATAATTTCATTTCCAATTACATTCACCAGGTGCTTCCATACACTTAACCACATGCATCAACATAATGTGTGTGTGTGTGTCTACCAATGACACACTTTATAATTTTGCATGAACATCTAATTAAAATCATTTTATTCATGATTTCTCTCAATCATTCTCATGAAAACTTCAAAGGCATAATCATATTTCCTTCTAATCATAAAAAAACAAAGCACTTGTTTGTCATTTTCTCTTTCAACTATCTACACTAGCTTTCTTTTAGGAAAGGAACACAACTCCCCCTCTAAGATAACATTCTAATCATAAAAAAACAAAGCACTTGTTTGTCATTTTCTCTTTCAACTATCTACACTAGCTCTTTTTTTGGAAAGGAACACAACTCCCCCTCTAAGATAACATTCAAATAAATCAAATAGACACTTCAAAACAAAGTAAGCTATGTATCCATAGAATTATGCAATCTTTGCAAGTACAATTCTTTCCTCACAACTCACTTATCTAGGAAGTCATACCATGCCTTTAAGCATATACACATGCAAAAATACTAGTGAGAAGGTACACCACTTGTGCGCTTCCCATACATATTAAGTTTTAATTAATATCGACATTTTTTTATGAGAACTTACAATCATTCCTATGACAAGTCTCACATGCATATTCATAATTATGTTGTCCTATTTGACGACACTCAACAAGAGGTCACTCATGCCCATCTGTTGTAGAAGCATTCCAAAATTCAAAAGATACAACAGATAATTACATCATTACCCAAGACAACAAGATAACCAATTACTATATTTCTTCGTCCCTCAAATCATTATTGTTCAGCATACCTTTACCAAGGGAATCCTTTCCTAAATTCCCTCTCACTTTTACTTAATCATACTAAGCCATACCTATATGGATATCATCCCCCTCTGGATGTTATCTAGTCTAGTGGTCTTCTGGGAATGCCCAAGCACTCCCTTTACCAAAATTTGGATCATCATCTCATTAAATATTTTACCTTATCTTCATAAGGTTATATGCAACAACATAATCAACATTCTTATTCATATTATTATCTTTTATACTATTATCATATCATCATTGCTCAAAATGATTCATGACAACCCTATATCTTACAACCAATAACAGACTATTCCAAGTCTACAAGAACGTTATGTACATGCTCAATCATTTGCATATGCATTACAACATCTCCTTTTGCACCAAGCATTTTTCCTATTCCTACAATGAATATGTGTTCCAACTATCTATCTCTTGTATTCACATGCACATACATGCATTCAGGTTAATAGGCCTATATGCACCCTATATTTTATAACTTATCAAAGGTTTCTATCATATGTCAAATAAATTGACCTTACAAATTTACATTAGTCCTATAAACATGAGGATTTATTCACACATGGATTAGTCTCTTATTAAGTAGTAGTTATAACTTGCAGGGTTCTATCAACCCATAGATATAAACATCATTACAACAATTCAATTCATTCATTCTCTAGACTCATGCAACCCTATAACAAGATTTTTCTTCTCCTACCATTTACATTGAGATCTTACCATTAATGCCTATAAACATATTCAAATTCTTGTAGGATTATTAGTTCTAATTCCAACAAGGTTATGAAATACTAATTCTACTRTAAATTAGCAAGATTAATTTTCTATTGTTAAGATTCTAAAATGAATTTGCAGTATTTTATTTCAATAATTTTTTGTAGTTAAGATTTAAATTTTAATATAGAGAACAATTTGTCAACATGYTGTTCTTGGCCTTGGTATACTAGTCTTGTGACTATTTTCTGGCCCATCAAGGCCTAGTGTTTGAACTTGGCTCTAATATCATTTTGTAACACACTCAACCCCCTAACCCTTACTTAGGTTGGTGGSGTGTCAAAATTTCCTCTTCTTCTCTTCGATTCCTTTCTCTAAATGAATCTCATGGATGGATTATGCTTATCGAGAGCTTTCCAATGACTATAACCATGCTCAAAATTGAGATCTATATCAAAAGTTACGAGATTTTAAAGTTTTCTAGGCCTTCATTGGCCAAAACCACCACACTGCCACATGGCTCCAAGTCACATGTACGATCCTACCTGACATCTTCTGGCATTGACATGATTGTCGATGTAGCACCAATCCACTAGATTTATCTCCTCCCTGCACTTAAAACTGCCCTCACATTTCTCTGGTATCTGGTATGCTAGGGATTGGCCCATTCAACTCACTAGGGAATCAAATGATCGACCCCTGGGTAAAATTACCTTTTKCATCCTCAAGCACTCGATCTGGTGACTAAGATGAAACCTCGAACATGTGGCCCTGATGACACCTTCCATCTGACTCAACACGTGGCTACTGGGGGCACTGRCCCACCGGGGAACATATTATGCACTCAAACCTTAAATTCTCGATCTGGTGACCTAGCTGGCACCCTATACATGTGGCCCCATCATGACTTGCCACCTGGATAAACATGTGGCACTCATGATGTGATACATATTTTTTCTCAAAACTATGAATCACGTTGACATGTGGCACAATGACCACTTGATATGTGGACCATTCCATGACATGCCATGTCATCACCGACATAAGGTTTCCTACTCATATTTTGACACATGTCCACTGATCATTGGATTGTCTACGTCATTCAGTGTCATTGGCATGATTTATCCTTCGCAACCTAACAAAGGAAGGCCAGAACCCTTCCTGGAACCTTGCCCCACTGGGGTACTGGGTGATCAGGGCACCAACCCTCGTGGATGTTATCACCTTAATCAATTTTTCCTCCTATCCCCCCTGATCCTCGATGGAAATCAAACGGTTTTCAACCACACTCCCTATCGATCTAATGGCAATTGTTTCTTATCGTTTAACACAAGGTTTAAATGGGTAATGGGTATGGTACAAACCATGGAACCCAATGAGGAAACTACTTGCCACTGGGATCTAGTGACTTCATGAGGTCGATTACAATGCTTAGCCAAGGTGTATGTTCCTCCCATACAAAACACTACTAGTTAATTCATTTACTAGTTAAAAGGAAATCAGATGGTTTCATTCAACTTGGAGAAATATTTATTCAATCCTTAACTTATGCATATGGCTCCCTCTCACATGAAATCCCATTTTATCATATATGCTACTATGTACACAAAAAATATAGGCCTACAACATTTATTTTACTTTCAGGTTCTTACTCAAAACCACACAATGCTCTAGACTGTGCAAGCATGTACAATTACACATTTACATAAAATAATAAACTTGCAATTGAGACAAGTATTCAGTCCATTTAAGAGGCATATACAATCATGAATGAAAATAAAAAAGCAACCTTCTAATTTATTCACTTACACAAAGTGCTAAGATCACTTATCTATTCATAAGATGTAGCGAGCCAATCAAATGTGGGTGAATGAATTTCCACCCAACCATAGGCTCAAATGCACAAAACCCTACACTATGGCCACCCCCATGCCAAGCCATGATACTACCAGAGAAATCTCTCTCAGTTTATCTACTTTGAACAACTCTAGTTTGTCTTCCCACATAATTGTGGGTTCTCTATCTCTCAGTATCCTCTTCTCATGCTTTCCCTAAACTATAACTGTCTCTTCTCCTGCACATCCCACCCCCCACCCTGCGTGTGCTTTTCCTTTGCCTCCCATGATGGTTCTCCACCCATCCTTCTTCCCTTCTGTCAGAAGGAACTTGTCGGGTCAACCCGGGGACTAAAAAATGGGTACTCTATTGTACCTATGGATGATGATTTATATTTTCCTAGCTAGATATTCCATGCTTCCATTCATTGAGGGTGGTTTTTTTCTCAACTACCAATCCTCCCTCATTAATTGATTTTCTTTGAGATAAGGAAAAGGGAAATAACTTATTATTTCCAAAAATAATTAACTCAGTAAGAGGCTTGGTATCTCTTAGCATAATGACCCCCTTCTCTCTTTCCTCTAGTGGTATAATGGTCAGTACTTTAAGGTTTTACCCATTAGTCAACTCTTTGGATTTTACATTACACAATAATACATTTACATCGTTTACAAGCCATAACATGGAAATACTATCTCTATGCTGAGATAAACCATTACTAATCATAATTAATTACAATTAATTCAGGGGGTTAAAAATGGGATGTTACATGGATACCGACATGGAATGACATATGGATGTTGATGTGGCATGACACATCCTCCTCCTCTTCCTTTCATTGGTAATCAACAATTTCCTTTTGTGAACCAAAACACTTTGCCAATCTTGTTGATCCAACCATTGCTCATCGACAATTTTCGTTGGTGAACAAAACACTTCACCAATCTTGTTTATCTGATCATCGACCATCGACAATTTTCCTCAATGAATGAAACACTTTGCCAATATTTTCGATCTGACCATCCTCCATTGACAATCACTCTTGGCCACCCAAACTTGCCAACCAATTTTGTTGAATTCCAATACTTAGAAAATTTTCAAATAAAATCAAGATGAATATGGGTCATTGATCTTCAATATCAGAGTGATATCACCTATCCCTTCTTCAAATGACCTGATAAGTCTCTGTTGCCGATCTATTGGACTTCACAAAACTAGGAAAATGAATCTTGATTGTCGACCTTCAAGACTTTTCCAATGTATGAAAATGAATCTTGACTTTCGATCTTCGAGACTTTGCCAATCTATGAAAATGAATCTCAATTTTCGATTCTCCAACTTTACAGTCGCCATGAAAACCTAGAATTTGACTTCCCAATCTGATTTGTAACTATGTGACTTGTAGATCTACGATATTGGTCAACTCTTCGACGGTCCTGAGGGAAAATTTGACCTGAATTTGATTAGAAATTTTTGGATTTCACTCTAGTTTCATAAATTTTCCCCAAATCCATCACATATGAACCTATGCAACTGCGAAATTCTACCAATTTCGCATGAGCCTTGATCCATACAAGCTTGGTGTTAAACAATGAGCAATAATACCAATTTGTAACATCTCCCATCTTAATTGAGGAACATTACTATGTGGAATACACATAAAAATGAAATTTCTGCCAACAACCTATAGCGGACCAACTACTAATTATACACAGACTTAGCCATTTATGATACCCTTAACTATATGCAACTATGGTATACTGAAATGACATGAATGAATATAATAATCTCATTTACAACAATATATAAATCATTATCAATCACAGAGTTAATGCACAACAATTAAAACTCATAATGCAACACCTAAAACAAATTAAACACTTCTATTTTTAAAATAGTTGTGTAATGAGCTGCTTGGGAAGGACGTTTCACTCGACCATAGACTTTTTTTTATATATCTCAACAACAATTCACCCCCGAGTTGGGGCTAGGAATCCACAAAATAGGGTGTCCCTCACTATCCATGTACAAATCAAATAATCTCACAACCCACTAGCATTCTCCTATAGCTATCTCGATTTCCACCAGCTCTCTTCCTCTTGACCTTCCCAACCCAAGGAATGTACCCCTTCACAATTCTTAGTCCATCAGGCATCCCATTCATTTATCAGGGTCTCTCTAGCGCAGGTACCAAGAATCTCATTATTGGGAACTTAAGAGAACTTACTTCCAGGAAAACAACCAAGAAATAGAATAGCATCAAGCTTGTTGTTGCATTGAAAATATCATAGGAATTCACTCTTTAGGACTGACAACCTGATTCTTATGCAAGCATGACAACTTGATTCTTCAATATCAGCTCCAAAGAAGCTCCAAAATTCTCCCTCCATTGATGCACTGGCTCTAGTGCTCTTCTTCTCCATTCTCTACTTGTTGTTCATGTAAAAACATGATTGTCTAAAACAACATGTTCTCCCCATATGAATTTCCTCTCTTTTCCCCAAGAAAATTGACTCCCACACTACCCAATATTGATTTTACTTCAGCCCCATGCTTCCAATAACTATTAGAGGTGACTTCTCACACCCACCCTCTTACATGTATTCAATGATTGGGCCCTCATACACTCAAACAGTAAAAACAAGTTTTATACACAATGATAATAAAATTTTAGGAATGTGGGTTTGGATTAATACCCATGAATAATTCCCCCATTGGACCCCTCTCTTAGTCATTCTTATACATTCCCCTCTATTTTTGGCAAAACTGATCCCCCATGTTTGTCCATGTCCCCCAACAACTGGCATCACATTTTATTATTAAAATTTAGAAATGTAATTCCCATATACATCGCTTGGCCACAACCATACAATATATTTACATTCAACATTAATTACACTAGGGATTATAGAGGGGATGTGACATGGCCAATACCCATTAAATCTAAAAATAAGGGCATATGCTTCATATATTGAATGTAAGTCAGTGACCTATGATGCCTTGATCTCCAACAATGACACTTCTTCATATTTTTCCACTATATATGCATAGTGATTCTCAACCATTAGACTTTAAACACAAATAATATATTCAAAGAATATAAATGTAGACAAGAAGATACAAGATACAATTGAGATGAAAGATGCAAAATATAATCCTTGTATTAATAATTGTCATAGAAAAAAAGCAATGTTCACTTACCTCTTAAGTTAGGGAAACCTTTCACTAAACAAATATGAAATTACAACAACACTCGATAAAAACATACCATAGCCTTCTAGCTCTATAAATATATTCTCAATAGAAAAACATTTGCTCCTTGTGGTCCCATCATTAATGAGTACCAACTACCTACTAGGTCTTGTTTGCTAAAAATGACTCTTTTACATTATATAATTACTCATTAACTATATAATGGGTCTTACTCAAAGAACATGACTTCATCCATTAATTGACTAACTTATAAGTACTCTATAGTAGAGAGGTTAGGGTAAGACCCTAACATGCCTTCCCCCTTCAAAAGCAACATTGTCTTTGAGGTTGTAGGTGTGGAAATTGTTATAGATCACTTCTATTTCCCATGTGGCATATTTTTGTTGCATATATTTCCATTGTATAAGTACTTCTTGGAGCATGTGTTGGCACACATGATGTTCTCTGGTAGCCAATACTACTTCTGGCTAGAGAAAAATGGACCCTTCTCGATCAAGTTCTAGCAAGCTAGTTTGCACCTTGCATTCTAATCCCACTACCTACTTCAAACAAGACACATGAAATATTGATTGTATCTTGGAGTGGCTTGGAAGAGATAATTTGTAAGCAACTTTTTGAACACAGTGGATGGTCTTATAGGGTGCATAGAACATTGGTGTAAGTTTTTAGTGAATTTTTTCTTTGAGGGGTGTTTTTATATAAGGTTGAAGGCAAAGAAATGCATAATCCCCTTCTGCAAAAGAATGCTCCAAGAAATTCTAGTCAGTTTGTTGCTTCATTCTATCTTGATCTAGAACCAATTTTTCCTTAAGTGAGTGGAGAATGAATTATCTAGTGTGAAGTGTGAAATCCACTGCATGAACCTTGGAGGTTCCTAGTAAATATGATGCCACTGAAAAGGGTTTTGGGCCATAGATGACTTCATATGGTATCATTTTGGTAGAACCATTATAAGTGGTACTGTACCACCATTTTGAAAGGGATAGCCATTATGCCCATTGATGTGGCATTTCCAATTGAAGCATTATAAATAGATTTATAAGAACTTGTTGACCTCTTATATTCGACCATCAGTTTGGGGATGATAAGTGGTGTTGATTTTCAACTAGGTACCATGAAGTTTAAACTCTCACCATTTTTTTTGGTGAACGTGGGATCCCAATTCAACATAAGTGAACATGCCATGTAACTTAAAAATATGATCCATGAAGACTTGGGTGACTACGGAGGGTGTAAATGGGTATGATAAGGAAAAAATATAAGCATATTTAGAAAGAAAGTCAATTACCACTATGATGATCAATTTGTTACTATATTTTGGAAGACCTACTATAAAATCCATGGAGATGTCAGTTGAGATAGAGGTTAGAATTTCTAGTGATTGCAATGCCCCAAGAGTCTTCACCATCTCACCCCTGTTTCTTTGACAATTATCACATGCCACTACAAAATCCTATATGTATGTTATCATACCTTCCAAAAGGAAAGAGTGCTTAGCTCATTCATTGATTTGATTAAAGATAAAGTGACCCATAGTAGGTGATGAATGCAACTCCTATAAAACCATTTGTTTTAAAGAAAAAAAAATCACTAGAAAATTGTTCCCTTTATACTTTAGGGTATCGTGTTCCATGTATATCTCTTCGGAGAATTGTGAGCTTCCTAAATCCTTTGGATGATTTGAACCACAATGTCATTTTCCAACCATTTTTTATGGGATTCGTCAATCCAATTGGGTATGGGTAAGGATAAGGAAAAGATAGATCCATCCTCCTCATATTTCCTTGATAAAGAATCACCCACCACATTTTCTTCACCTTTCTTATATATGATCTCATAATCATACCCAAGCATCTTAGTGACCCACTTACATTTCTCTAGTGATGATATCCTATGTTCTATAAAATACTTCAAACAATGATGATCGTTCTTGATATAAAATTTCTTCCTGATGAGATATGGGTGCCAAGTCTCAATTGCATTAAGGATGGTCGTCATATATTTCTCAAGTGGATTTTCCCAAATTAAGGTCACACAAATGCTTATTGGTGAATGATAAGGGATGTGCTTCTTGTATCCACGTTGCATCAAAACCTCTACCCAAGGCCTCACATTCCAAAACAAAATTCTTAGTGAAATCGAGCACTACTAATACTAGAGTAGTGTAAAAGGTGTTATTTAATGTCGAGAAGGCATGCTCAATGTCCTTGATCCATAAAAACACATTCCTTTTTAACAGGGTTTTTAAAGGAGCAACAATTTTTCCATAATTTTTCACAAATTTCTTGTAGTATCCTGTAATTCTTAAGACCATGCAAGCTCTTCAAGGTCTTGGGGCATGACCAATATTGCACAGCCACAAATTTCTTTATATATAATTGCACCCATCTTGACTGAAAATGTGACCCAAGTATCTAAACTCTAAATCTTTGAAAGTGCATTTGGAATGTTTAAGGAACAACTGGTGTTGTTGTAGGAGTTTCAAGGCTCTATTGACGTGATCTATATGGGAGTCCCACATTTTGTTGTAGATCAATATATCATAAAAGAATACAAGAAAAAATTTGCATAGTTACGGTCAAAAAATATTATTCATGAGACTTTGAAAGATAGATGGAGCATTTTAAAGTCCAAAGGGAACCACTAGAAACTTATAATGGCCTTCATGTGTGCAAAACGTTGTCTTAGGGATGTCTACCTCCTTCATTTGTATTTGGTTGTATCTTGAATGAAGGTCCAGTTTAGTGAAAAACTTAGTTCCATGAAACTCATCTAAAATATCTTTGATAACTAGAATGGGAAATTTATCCTTAATGGTCAATTGATTGAGATCCCAAAAATAAGAACACATGCATTGATCACCTTCTTTATTTAATACCATCATTGCATGTGATGAGCAAGTGATAACACTGGGACATATGACTTCAACTTCTAATAGTTCCTTAATGTTGTTTTCTATTCCATTCTTCTATGCAAAAGGGTACCTATAAGGACTCACATTGAGTTGTTGATTGCTAAAACTAGGGGTATACCATGGTCATGCTCACCATGTGAAGGTAGTAAGGCATGGAGTGTTTCAAATACCTATTTATGTTTATTCAAAACCATATACAAATTAGGGTGAATCTCTTTTGGGGGGGTGTACACCACTCATATGGCATTGATTTAGGCAATAATACCCTAGTGACCTTTCTTCAATAACTTCTCCATATAGTGAGAGTGAATAATTTTAGGGGACCCCAATTTAATCCCCTTGAGGGTGTGTCTATGGCCTTCTTTAGTGAAGCACATATATAAATCCTTAATGTAACCAATTAGTTTCATAGTTTGGGGTGAAAAAATACAAATACAACATGGAGAGAAATTTGGGGTTCCTCACAAGGATCTTGTAAGGTTGTTTCTTCTTGAGAATGAGGGGTGGTTTCTTTTAATTTCAGTTTGGGAGTGTATTTGATGGGAATTCAAGTGGTATTGGGAGGATACATTCATTTGAAACAATATATGTTCTTTACATTTAATCCCTTTGAAATACTGCTCATCACAATTATAACAAAGTTTGAGGCATTGTCATTCTATAATATCTTCTAGGGAAAAAAATTGTACTCTTAATGGCTAAGGGGTGGAGGGGTTGGTGGTGGTTACCAAAGGAAGGAAAATGAAAGAATTGAATGAAGGTATATTGTTTTGTACATTTATCACCATATTGGATTCTTCATCTCTCTTATAGGCCTCCATCCAAGTATCTAGGTGCTAGATCATGACTTGTTCTCTAATTTCCTTCTTGAGACCACTGATGAAACATTATTTATAAAAGGAATTAGATAGGACCATTGTGTGGATTTCCAATTGCTCAAAGGCTGCTATAAAGTATACAATTGTGTTTGTTTGGCATAATCTTGTTAGTTGCCTCAAATAGAGAGTGTCAAATTCAAGGTGAGCATAGATGGCCTTCACAAACTGGCCCTAGGAAATAAACCCTTTGTAATATTTCTTATCCCATTCCCACCATTTCCAACATTTCAGATATAAACATAAGAACCCTATTCTAAGTTTCATTAGATTCATTAGTAATTCCATGGAGAGAGAAATAGTGTTTCATTTGGATAACCCAACTAACTCAATTGGAACCATCAATTTTGTTCATGTCTACTTTTGGCACAGGGTCTTCACCTTGTTGACCAACACCTTATCACGTTCATTCATAAAAGGGGGTTTAAAATTGTGAAGAATAAAGTCAATATGTTGTAGGAATCAATGGGTTTATAGGTATTGAGGGATATAAAAAGGGGTATTTAGTAAACATAAGAGTTTTTATTATTATTGGAAACATCTATTGGGAGTGGGGGGGTCAACAAAAGAATTTTGGGAGATATTTGTCAATATATAGTGAATAAGGGCTATTCTTTAGTGTCCCACAAACACATGTGATATGTCACGGGTTCACTAAGTGAAGACCCCATGACTTTTGAAAAGTAATTCCACGAATTGTGGTTTTGAAATGGTGTTTAATGACTATGGTTATTAAAAAATAGCATGTCAGTGCATTGTTCTCTATTTGTTGAAGATTTCCCAATGTTGGATCCATGTGCTGTTTTGGCCCTTTGATCCCCATGGATGTCAGTAGCGATCCTCTGAGGTTCTTGAGCTTAGCACATTGTTGATCAATCTTTGATGAGATTTCAACACCTTGTTTGTCAATCGTTGGATCAAGTTGTTGGTTTAATGGCATTGCAGGACCTAGATTTTGTCCTCTGTAGTAGCCATGTTGTGAGTATGAGTCATGGGACCACTTAAGATCCCTTTGAAGTGTTATCCCCAACTTAAATGAATGCGACCAATGGCTTGAGAAGAATCTTTTGAGATATATCACAAAAAAATGTATTTTTGAGTCCAAAAAAAATATTACTATAGAGATATACCCATGCGATCAACATAGTGTGAGGAATATTTTGAGATAGGTATCCCACAATGGTGCCTGTAGGACCCATATTTTTTTACACACTATTGGTGCAAAACAATTTCGGGAAAAGCATGGTAATTAATGAAGGAAGTTAGGAAATGGACCAAAGAAGGAGTGGGCACCAGAAAACATCGAAAAGTAGCACTGGGAAACTAGGAAAGTCAAAGAAAGGAAGAAAGATGTGGATCAACAAGGAAAAATATTGTATTTTGGATGAGCCGTGATGACAGAGTTAGAAAGTGGAAAAATCTAATCCACCTAGGGTTAGTGGGTTAGGGTTTTGGTCATTTTTGTGACGGGTAATTAAACCCTTTTTGTAATATAAATATGTGTAGTGAGATAGCATAGAGAGAATTACTGATATGAGACGTGATAGAGATATGATGAGATAGAGACAAACAGACAAATACATGCATTGTAATTGAGGGTAAGGTAATAAGTCATGAGATGTGGAGCTTACTAGGATCTTGTCAGCCTCAAATGTAATGCGCACAATGCTATAACCTTGATCCAGAGTAATAAAAGAGCCAAGAAAGACATATCTTTGTGGACGTATCCCAGGGGGGTGAACTATGGTAAATTTGTGTCTTTGTGTGGAATTCTTTTGTTATTTCTTACAAACATTTAGTTATGATGAATAGATTAATTTGTCAGTAGTAAAATGCAGTGCACAATAGAATAACTAGGATAATTACTACAAAATAAACCCTAGATGAATGAAATTGATCATTGAATGGTAGATATGATATGCAATGATGTATTGATGTAATAGAATAATAAATATGATATGTTTTGAGGTACAAAGAATGTCTCCCATCCCCACAAAAGTTTCCCTTCCAACATTGCAGACATCTGGGTTATGCAGTGTCTCATAAGCCATCTCGAGTGAGAGTGCATTGTGCAAAATGTTTCCTTCTGGTCTCCAGAAGGGCCGATGGTTTGCAGGGTTTTGTTGGAAACCTAAAGTAGAACCCGGGTCAGCACAAAAACCTTTAAAAAATGGTTATGTTGCCGAATGGAACCCAGAAGAATAGATTGGAAGGGACTTGCTGAGAAGAACAATGAAGAGAATGAAGTATTAGAAGGGGATGTTCAAACCATGGAACCCAAATAAACAATATATTGAACGATGGTTGACAACAAAAGAGCTCGAGTTTGCACAGAAAGACAATAGAAACCCTAAGTATACACCGCACCAATATTTGGAGAGGTATGTATTCATTGATCTTCATGAGGCATTTTTCTGTGAATTTCCACATTTACTGTAGGAGTGGATACTGAGATTAAAAGACACTCACCCAACTAATCGGATAAGACCAGTAGAATGGACTACTGAAAATATTTTGCATCTACAAAAAGTCAACAACAAATTCACGTGTGTAGTCAATTTTTGGATAGATAGCATTATTGCAGGATTCATTACCAAGTTTACAGTCGATACTACAAAACCATACACTACTGCAAAGAACTAGTTTTTGAAGGGTCCAAGAGGAGGGTATATTAGATCACTTTATACGTCAATCAATATTTTGTTGCATGATAAAGGTGTGATGACAATGGAGTCTGAAAACTAAATAACCCTGCGCATATGGGGAGACTAGGGGGAACACTAAGGACGATCTAAGACATGGACAGGGATCTGGATAGAGGTAAGAAGAAGGAAATGATGGACCCTATTATGATGGATGAAGTACATATCAAGGAAATAATGGAAAAAGTGGGAACGATGCGCAGTGGAAGACCCTACCAATATAAGATTAATAGCAAAAAGAGAGCAGTGGTCGAGAGGGAATGCTTGGAAAGTGATGAAGAGGTAGAGGATATCCATGCTACAGATAAGATTGAGGAAATATTGTGTGCCACATATGACAGAAAAACCAAAGGTCAGGGGTCCAACACAAAAGAAGGAACTCCATTCCAGATCAGAATTAGTGTGGAACCCACGACCCCATGTGCGACTAAGACATTAGGAAAGAAATAATATTTTAGAAAACCAAAAATTAGTGGTAGAAGGAGTCCAATAGGTCAAGGGACCAGTGGAAATTCAAGTGGAATTATGATTTCGGGTAGCAGTAGTCAGTTATCTACATCGCGTGAAGGAAGTACTGCAAATTTTAAAATGGCATGAACGGATCCAACCATTTGGTTACCAGAATTTCATGCAGAAGGGTTAGAGGACCCAAAGAAACATCTATTTATTTGTGAAAATATTTGGGAAGCTAAAAATATCACGGATGAAGACACAGAAGTGGTTCAACTCACAATTACATTCAGAAACTGCACATTGGACTGGTTTGTGATCCTAGCAGTGAATAGTCCATAAGGAGCACCTACAACCATCGCAGATGTAAATAAGGCAGTAATCAATGAATTCCAGTGAACAAGTTCAGAGGATCAATATATGAATGAGATGATAGAAATCAAACAGAATCTAGGAGAATCGATTTGGGAAATCGATTAGAAGTTCAAGCAATTGAAAGGTAAGTTGAAATATCCCATAACAGACCTGCAACATAGAAAACTATTTATAAACTCATTATTTCCACATTTTAAATACCCATTGAGGCAATAGAAGTTCCAGACTCAAGTCGGGGCTCTGCAAGTAGCTTTACAAGTGGAAGAAAACCAATATAATCATACACATCTAGTTATAGAAGATATGAGAGAAGATCTCAATAATATGACATTTAAGTTGAATCAGAACAAATGCAAGGAAAAGAGGGAAGTTGTCTGGTGTACCTTATGCAGAATAGAAGGACACCACAAAAATGAGTGCCCAAAATTTGTGAAGTATTTGGGAGTAGGGCTACCGAATCCCTTACCCACAGGAGGAGTATGTTGTGAACTCTGTAAAACACATGGACATGATCCTTATCATTTTCCAATCATGCAAAAATACCAAACAGTGCCTAAAAGTACATTCTGCAATTTCTGCAAGTCTGTAGGACACGAGGATAAAGATTTTCAAACCTTGAAACTTATGAAGGAAAGGACCTCAGATGCTTATAAGATGTAGGCGAAACTAATGACAAGACAACCTATGCATCATTTTGCAGCGCCACCACAATATAATCAAGTACCACAGTATAATACATTGTGCACAGAAAATCAAGGAAACAAAGGAGGATTCAAAGGAGGAGGACATGGAAGAGGAGATTTAGAAGAGGCAGAATACCAGTAACCTGCCACAATTTCCAACAACCTGGACATTATGCAAGGGATTTTCCACAACCACCAACAACATGCATGTATTTTCATGTATCATATCATGCTATAGAGGATTTTCCCATACTTTTGACAAAAATACAGGAGAAAAGGAATCGGGATAACCAAAATGTTCAATGGATTGTCGTGGAAACTAGAGATGATGGGGAAAATATTAATATAGTTACTCGAGGTGGAACCAAAATAGTAGAAGACGCAGTAAATCAAAATCAAAACCAACACCAGTGGGTTAGAAAAAAATACAACACCTCAACAACATTTTGATGCGCTTAAGGAAAAACAAACATTCAAGTAGGCCAGACAAGAAATTTTGCAAGAGAATATTGCTTCTTCTTCAAATGCACAGCCAGGATATGATGGGCTAGTATATGATATGACTCATCCATATGATCATACCAATGGAGGTAAGCCTTCAAAAAATGTAAGTAATCTAAGAAAATTTATGGTGTCTTGCTTGAAGTTATTGAATGATCAAGCATCTATACAAGTATTACAAAGTTTGTTAGAAAAATGAAATCCTAAAGAAGAGATAAAACTAGAACAAAAGACAGTAAATCATGTCCATAGGAAGACAAAAGCAAATAGAGAGTTCTGACTACATGAAAATATTGGAGACTTTAACATGGGTGACATCATATTAGATTTGGGATCTGAGGTAAATGTTCTTCCTAAGAAAACATGGGAATGCATGGGGGAACCAACATTGGGATATTCACCTATTCAGTTGAAACTAGCAAACCAACATAGGGTGATACCAATTGGTCAATTGAAAGACAGACCAGTGGATTTAGATGGTGTGCCCACTATGAAATATTTTGAGGTCATTGATATAGTTGATAATACTACACCTTATCTAGAATTATTGGGATTGGATTTTACATTTGACAATCAAGCCATCATCAACTTGAAGACATAGAAAATGATTTTTGAATCAGGAGATTATATAGTCATAATATTATTAGATCCTTCAGAAGGTGGAATATATGTTGAACTAGTGACAAAGAAATTTATCACAAAAGAGATAAACCAGTTCTATAGAACTATCGCATGCGAGGAAGATTACATTAAACTAACAACAGATGGAATGCTTAGCTAGAGAAGCTTCAGTTCTTGTGCTTCATATTCTGACACGAGATTGGAGAATTAGCAACATCGCTTACATGACGTATATACCAAAAGATGTGCAAGAATGACCCACGCACTAAGATGGGTTGGCACAGATGTAAGAGAACCTCCAAGTTTTTATGGTCAAAATGATTTGGAATAATTTTTAACAAAGTTTGAGTTAGAAGTCATGGAAAGTCAAAGGTTATTAGTTTTATCTATTGCCCTGAAAGAAACACCTACACGTTGGTGGGGTAATCACAAAGAAAAGATCCATGATTGGTATCAATACAAAATATTACTGTGCATCATACTTGGCACAAAACAGAAGAATAAACATATGCAGAAATATGATGGAAGAGGACAACCAAGAGAACATCTATACATATGCATAACCCAATGGTGACTGATACCACCAGAGGAATGGCCACATCACTTCATCCATACATTAGAAGGCATACCAATAAATTGGTACACAGAGTTGGAACTGCACAGAGGAATGATAAATTGGGCAAATTTGCAACAAAACTTTGTAATCACGTTTTTCATTTGAACATGAGAATTTGTTGATGGATACAACATTGAAGTTGATAAAAGAAAATATTTTTGAAGAACCTAAAGTTGAAATTGTAACATCTTATCAAAATCACAATCGACAAATAGTCAAATAGTTTTCACATTGTTACCACGTCGCAGAAGATGACCCAGTAGAAGAAAACCCGAGCGATATTCAGATAATAGAAGTTGAAGAGGAAAGAGAAGTAGAAAAAACATAGTTATAGTCAGAAGAATTTTTTGCACCACTAAAGATAAAGAAAGTCAATATTAGAACATAAGAGAATAAAAAAATCACAAGTATTGGTGACTATTGGGACAACCAAACAATGGAAAGAATAATATAACTATTGCGCGAATATAGTGATTTATTTCCAAAAAAGTTTTCAGAAATGAAAGAGGTACTAGGAGAACTTGGAGAAATGAAAATCCCTCTGCGAACGGATGTCAGTCCAATAAGACAGAGACCCTATAGGCTGAATCCATTATATATAAAAATTGTTGAGGCAAAGATTGATAAAATGTTAGAGGTTGGTATAATAGAACCTGTTGAATAATCCGAGTGGATTAGCCCTATTATAGTTCAAGAGAAGAAGCATGGGGGGATAAGGATATTTGTAGACTTGAGGAAGTTGAATGATTCATGTATGCATGATCCCTTCCCTACTCCATTTACAGATGAGGTATTGGAAAATGTAGGAGGACATGAAGCATACTCATTTATTGATGGATTTTCAGGGTATCACCAAATCAGAATAACACCATAGGGTTGTAATAAGACTACATTTGCCACAAAATGGGGGTCATACCAATACACAATGATGCCCTTTGGATTGAAAAATTCCTCTGCTATTTTTTCAAGGGTAGTGGTAGTTGCATTTAAATATTTTATACATAATGTTTTGGAGGTTTATATGGATGATTGGACAATATTTAGCCTATTAAAAGATCATGTTGAATTTTTAAGGTTAATGCTAGACAAGTGTAGAAAATTGAAAAATTCTTTGAACATTAAGAAATGCATATTCAGCGCACCATTTGGAATAAATAGGGTCTGTTGGTTGACCCTGCAAAGATTCTTGTGATTGTTAATTTACCACCACCTAAGTTAGTGTGCCAATTAAGAGCTACACTAGGTCATATAGGCTACTATAGAAAGTTCATAAAGAGATATGCACTGATTACTGCACCCATGGAGAAATTGTTAAAGAAGGATATCAAGTTTCAATGGAATGATGAGTGCAAACAAAGTTTGGACATCTTAAGAGAGAAAATGGTGACAACACCAATTCTTGTGTTTCCAGATTGGTCAAAAGAGTTACATGTTCATGTGCATGCCTCTTCAATAACACTTGGAGCAGTACTAACACAGCCAAGAGAAGGTGACATAGATCACCCAATAGCATTTGCAAGTAGGAAACTATCAGAGTCAGAACATAATTATAATACAAGAGAGAGAAGGTTTGGCTATGGTGTATGCATTACAAAAGTTCAGACATTATTTATTGGGACAACATTTTAAAACATTCACAAATCACTCTGCTCTCAGATACCTGGTCAACAAGCCAGTGTTGGGGGGGAGAATATGTATATGGTTGTTGTTATTTCAAGAGTTTGATTTTGTAGTAGTAGTGAAACCTGGAAGACTGAATGCAGAACCAGATTATCTGTCCACAATAACTAATGGAGAGGAACCAAGAAACTTGAAGGAAAATTTTCCCGATGCACAACTCTTTTCAGTGTAGATTGTTGATGAATACTTTTCTGATATCATTGAATTTTTTAGTACATGATTCACCCCAAAGGAATACAACACTGCGCAGAGGAATAATTTGGTGGTTAGAGTTGTAGATTACCAACTTGTTGTAGGAAACTTGTATAAAATAGGTGCAGATAATATTCTAAGAAGATGTGTCATGGAACATGAACGTCCTATCATCTTGGTAGAAGCACATGAAGGAATAGTTGGAGGACATTATGCAAGAAAAGACATTGTGTAGAAGATACTACACGCAGGACTATGGTGGCCAACCATTTCTAAACATGCAAAGGAATATTATGAGACTTGTGATGTCTTTCATAGGGTAGGAAATCCATCTAGGAGGGATGAGATGCCCCTAAAACCTCATGTAACCTTTAAAGTGTTTGACAAATGGGCAATATACTTTGTAGGACCAATCAACCCACCAGCTAGAATATCAAGAGAAAGTTACATCATTAAAGTGACAAAATATCTAACCAGATGGGATGAAGCAACAACAGTAAAATATTGCAATGCACTTTATGTTTGAACAAGTAATTACAAGATTTGGATGCCCTAGAATTCGAATGAGTGATCAGGGAACTCATTTTCTTAATAATACCATTCGGGAAATGACTAAAGAATTTGAAATACACCATCATAAGAGAACTCCACACCATCCTCGAACTAATGGAACAGTGGAAGCATTTAATAAAATATTGGAGAATTCCCTAACTAAAATTTTCAATGTAAACATGGATGATTGGGATCTAAAGATACCAGGAGTATTATGGGCTTATAGAACCACATGCAAGAAACTCACAGGGTAGACACCTTTCAGATTGGTGTATGGTTAGGAAGCGGTAATTCCCTTAGAATATTTGATACTTATTCTATGCGTTGCAACCATTACAAACATGATAGAAAGAGGTGCAACACAAGAAAGATTGTCTCAACTCATGGAACTAGAAGAGGACAGGATCATGGTTGGTTTCCATCAGGAAGTACAAAAATCCAAAGACAAATCTTGGCATGATAGACACATTAAAAATAAAAACCTTAAGGAAGGAGATATGGTTATTTTCTATGACAAAAATTATACAACACCCAGGAAAATTCAAGATGCATTGTATAGGGCCATATGAGATAAAATCTATGACAGATGGAGGTGTTGTGCAGTTGCAGGATCTAGCAGTAAAAGAGACTCAAGGATTGGTTAATGGCAGTCGACTGAAAATGTATAAGGACAATTGACCCAATAACCCTTAGTAGATGCAGCGCAGAAAATCACAATTGTACATAGTGTATATAGTAGAAGCTGAAAAAAAAAAGAAAAAAATTGGAAAAATAAGAAAAATACAAAAAGATGAAGTGGATGGATAAGTGTTAAACATGCAGTTAGATAATACAGCACGCAACAGATAGAAATTGGAATGAAAGAACCTGAATACATTGTGTGCTAGAGAAATGTGGCCATGCAGAAAAAACAACGCACTGACACAAAAAACAACCAAAAAAAGAAAAAGCGATGATAGAAGAATTGTGGTGCGATAAAGCATTTATGGCACAACCTATAAAAGAAGAAAAAGTGAATGACAAAGATTCATTGTGACTTTTTGAAACCTAGAGACAAGGGAGAAAAATTAGTGTGAGTAGTGGATTCTGAGGTGTTCACTCACAATTCAGAGCAACCCGTTCAGGATTTAGAAAAATGGTGCCCCCAAAGCTTGGAGATCCCAGTGGGGTCGCAAGGAACACGCGAAGTGTTGCAAGGTTTGCATAGGACATAGAAGTCTATGGGTAAAACCCTAATCATCCTAAAGGAGTGTTGGATGTTGATGCCATTCCATATCCAGTAATTGAACCAGTTAGTCAGACCTTTGCAGAAGAGCAGGACCAACAAAACCCGACAACAGAAGAAATGGACATCGACCCGCGGAGTGAACTACAAAACCCTTGCACAAAGAAAAAACATGTGCAACAAACCGAGTTAGGAGAAACACAACCACGCGAATAATTGAATGAGGAAGATTGAAAGGACATAATATGATGAGTCCATGAAACTGGCAGAAGAAGGGAAATACTTTGTAGCAGAGAAAATGAAACAGTTGGAGGAACAAGTGCAGGTTGAAGACATTACAAACTAGTTGAACTCAAACATTGAAGAAAATGAGGAAGAGAACCCACTGGAAATAACAAGGCCATCAACAGGGAAAAAGAAGACAAGGAAAAAACCTACAATGCCAAGAACACCGAGCAAGTAGAAGGAACTCACATTGTCACTGTTGCAGATACTTGAAGGAGTTAAAATATTGGATGGCATGTTAGGATTTGTTAAAAAGCTGAAGTATGCTGACCATGATGTTGCAGACATGGAGAAATTTATTGAGTTCGCGCAACAAGTTTACATGGAAAGTAAAGGAGAAGTTCCATCAAGAAATCCCATGTTGGAGCCAAAAAAATGGATTGCAGGGTTGTACAACACATGAATTATGAACTTGTTGGAGATTCCTCACTTTGGGAGAGGAAAGGATGTGAATGCATGTGTCAAATAATTACTGTCATTGGTGCATGGAGGCATATTATGGATGGATAGACCTATATCCATAGATGTGGACCTAATTGATGAAATCACAGGATTACCTATAGATGGAGAAAAACCATAGCAATACTTGGATGACAAAACAAAGGAAAAATCCATGGCATACGAGGTAAAGAAAAAAATATGGAACTAAAAGTGGATCCAGGGGAATGATTGTTAGAAAAATAAATGAACTAGCAACTAAGTTTGCAAAAAAAATGATGGCATGCAAACTCTTGATAAAATGTTGCCAAGAAGAATCCCATGTAGGTGTAATAGCAGCAGCCATGTAGTGCGCAAGGGAAGTCTACTTAGTTGGGCTCCATATCAACTAGACTTGTTTTTGGATGATCGCAAGGATGCGCAAGATCTCGGTTCAAAATTTCATTATCCATGGCAAATCATATTGATGGCATTGGTTGGATGAGGAGAACCAAAGTGAAGTGGATTTTACCAGAGGCTATGGAAATGTCATGCAACAAAATACACATCTTTATGGAATACTTCATATCCAAAGAAAAGGAAGGGGAATGCTATCATTTTCACCATGTTCTATGATGAGATGCAGGAGAATCTGGAAAACACATGGAGAATACCTCCAGAAGTTGTGAGAGAGAATCAAGGAATATAAAATTTTCAAGCTTCAAGGCATAACATATGGATCTAGGCTAAGAAGGATCCTAAAAAGGAATGGTTGCAGTTGAGATATTGTGTCACGGGGGAAGAAGTACAATGGACTATGAAGGATTGGCTTGAGGAGTGGAAGGTGTCAGTAATCCCAAAGAAAGTACCAAAATATAAACAACAAGTAGAATTTGGACCTTCACAACAGTCAACCAACCCAACAACAAACACAAGGAAAGCGACAGAGTGCACAAAAGAAATAGGGGGTAGCACAACAACTAAAAATCCAAGGAAGAAAAACAATATCCCAAAGGCTTCAACTCAGGAAAAGGAGTGCACAGAAGAAATAAATGGAGGAACAAAACCCGATACCAATATTCCTATGTGGGAGGAAATAGGAGTTGGAAATTTCCCAGATTTGGACATGCCAGCTAAAACCATGCAGACAAATACACTACCCAGGAAAAGAACAGTGTTGGAGACAACGGGACAGTGCAATAAAACGAAGGCAAATAAGGAAATTCCTCAACTTACACTTACAGAGAATGATGCAGAATTAGTAGTAAAAAAAGTGCAAGATCACACGGCAGAAGCTCAGTATGATGCTGAGAAGCAGAGGGAGGAAATAGTAAAGAAATTGACAGAGGTCAAAGATGCATTGGAATAGTTGCATCTTACTACAACACAACAACAACAAACCTCTCAGGAAAGAATAATTCCATAACAGGAAACATTACAAATCATAGCTATGGGGAATGAAAATTTCAGTATCACTCGGGGCATGTTGCAGGTACATGAAGCTACAACGCAAAATCCACTGAAGGATATATATCATCTAGACTTGGAACTACCCAACATTCCAACTAAAGTGTTGTACAAACTACAAATAAGTGTCATGCAAAAAATCCAGTCAAGGGCTCGTGTAGATGCCACAAGCTTACAATTGGCCAAGGAAGTAAATAATACATTGGAGATGACACTTAACCAGGTGCAGTTCGATAGGGATGAAACAAAGCAACGCACTGGAAGAATAGAGAAGTAAGTTGAGGAAGTATTTAAAACTATTTATGACAGTGCAAAAGGTGAGAATATACCCATAGAGGGTAAAATTGAGAAAATAGCACAAGCTATGGAGACTTATAGAAGCCAAATTATAGAGTTGAAAGAAATCCTAGCACCTAGTACTCCACCAGAAGTAAGAATACAAAGAGAGAAGGAAGCTACATATCATATAGAAAGCATTGTGCTTGTAATCTAGGAAATAACAGATCTTTACAATAAGAGCACACGGCTATGGACAAACCTTCATGAGGATGGGAAACTTTAGGAGTTGGACCAAAAAGAAGAAGGGATAAATATTGTGATGCAAGAAATGAATCAGAAGAAGAAAACTATGACAATGCCTGGCAGACTAAAAAGTGCACAAGAGATGAAGAATTTGAAGGCAAAGTTGAAGACCATACAAGAAGATAAGCAGTGAAGGCGAGATCAATTAGAACTACTACAATAAGGAGAAGAACAGATGCTCACTGAGATTGACGAAGCAAAGGGACAAATTGAACAAGTTGGCTTAGAGAGGAGGGAACTATTGAAGGAACCCATTACTGCGTTGACTGTGGATATTATAGCAGAAAAGAGCGCGCAGATAAAATCCCAAGTTGAAGAAATTACAAACAAGTTGTGGGTGCTCGAGAAGTTAGTACAGGCAGCACACACTACCTGAGTGGCTTGGGATGAGCCACATGTGAGTGTTTGGGGCTTGTTGGCGCAGACCATTTTGGGGAAAAGTGTGGTAATTAATGAAAGCGGTTAGGAAATGGACCAAAGAAGGAGTGTGCGCCAGAAAAGATAGAAAAGTAGCACCAGGAAACAAGGAAAGTCAAAGAAAGGAAGAAAGATGAGGATCAACAAGGAAAACAGTTGGATTTTGGACTAGCCACAATCAGAGAGTTAGAAAGTGGACAAATCTAATCCACCTAGGGTTAGTGGGTTAGGGTTTTGGTCATTTTTGTAACGGATAATTAACCCCTTTTGTAATATAAATATGTGTGTAGTGAGATAGCAGAGAGAGACTTGTTGGCATGAGATGTGATAGAGATATGATTAGATAGAGACAAATAGATAGACAAAGATAGGCATTGTAATCGAGGGTAAGGTCATAAGTCATGAGTTGTGGAGCATACTTTGATCTTATTAGCCACAAATGTAATGCGTGCAGCACTATAACCTTAATGCAGAATAATAAAAGAGCCAAGAAAGCCATATCTTTGTGGCGTATCCCAGGGGGGTGAACCACGGTAAATTTGTGTCTCTATGTGGAATGATTTTGTTATTTCTTACAAACATTTAGTTATGATGAATAGATTAATTTGTCAGTAGTAAAATGCAACACACAATAGAATAACCAGGATAATTACTACAGAATAAATCCTAAATGAATGCAATTGATTACTGAATGGTAGATTTGAGATGTAATGATGTATTGAGGTAATAGAATAATAAATATGATATGTTTTGAGGTAGAAATAATGTCTCCCATCTCCACAAAAGTATCCCTTTCAAGATTGCAAACATATGGGTCCTGCAGTCACCCATAAGCCATCTCGGGTGATACTGCATTGTGCACTTTGTGCACAGTGTTTCCCTCTCGATGGTTTGCAGGGTTTTGTTGGAAACCTAAAGTAGAACCTGGGTTAGCATAGAAACCTCCAACACGCACTAGTGGGAGTATTTTTCCTTATTGAGTATTACTATGCTAATAGAATTCTCAAATTCCCTCTATACTCAAGGATGCATGAACTTCACTATTGTACTACAAATGTTAGGATTTTCAAGGTCCTAAGTGTAACATCCTCCAGCCCAACCGAGGGAGATTACGGTTAAAACAAATTTAGCTATTGTCTACAACCATAAAATAGATGCATCTACAACATGCTAAAATCAACATGAAATGCAGCTAAAAAACTCATAACAACAACATATGAATAATTCTTAAATACAAAATTCATGCACAACCATTAAACTAATCAAATAACATAATAACATGATTAACCACTTATCTTTTATGACAGATGTGCAACCAGTTGCTTGGGATGGACGTTCCACCCAACCATAGACTTTTTGTTCCAAATCTTAACAAAAAATCACCCTCGAGTTGAGGCTAGTAATCCACAAAGGAGGGTGGTCTCTCACTGTCCACTCACAGCTCATAAAACTCACAACCCATTGATATTCTCCTACAACTATCATTATTTTCCACCAGCTCTCTTCCTCTTGACTTCCCCAACCTAAGGAATGTGCCCCTTCACTGATCTTTGTCCCTCATGTGTCCCATTCGTTTATCAGGGTCTCTCTAACACAGGTAGCTAGGAATCTCTCAGTTGGAAAATCAAGGGAACTCAATGATAGGAAAACTATCAGTAAACAACAACAAATACTTGTTGTTTTAGTGCAACTCACTCAGGATTTCACTCTTCAGGCATGAAAACCTGATTCTTTAGTCTTCAGCTCCAAAATACTCCAAATACGGTACATCTTTCTCTAGAATTCTCTCTCCACAACTGCACCAACTCCAAGCTTTCTTCCTTACTCTCTACTTACTCCTTGTGCACCAAAACTCAATATGTAAAATTTATGTGCCAACCCATACAAATTTTCTCTCTTTGACTTTCCTTTCTTGACTCACACTCTTCCCTGAGATGATTGTACTCAACCCACATGTGCCCAATAACTTTGGGATGTGACCACTTACACCCACCTTCTTACATGTATTGAATGATTGACTTTGGGAACACTCAATCAAAAGTTAGAAGGTTCATGTACAAATAAAAATTTAGGAAAATGAGTTGGATTAATATACATGGGTAATTCCCCCTTGGGCCCCTCCTGGCCATTCTCTTAGACTCTTCTCTCTCTTGTGGATTAATTCAACCCCCATCTCTGTCAGTGTCCCCCTTAGTAGCTGACATCACATTTTATTAATAAAACATAGAAATATATTTCAAATACACATCGCTTTGGTCGTAACCACACATTATATCTACATAAGCATTAATTAAACTAGGGATTATAGTGGGGATGTTACATGAAGGACAAAGGAATGTCAAGTGATATAGCCCTCTGATTCACTAAAGGGTTTCCAACAATAGAAATCAACCAAATATTTCTTGGCACCAACTAAGGAGGATATTGTAAGTTTTAAACCTATGAAGTACAATAATGCATATAGATTCTTAAGCAAAACATAAATTAATCAATGGCTCATTCACATAGTACACATAGATTTATACCAGAAACCCTCAACTGGAAAAACCTTTCTTATTTCATTATATCAAATTTCACCATTCACCATACAATATATACAATGTTTTTAGGTATTCCGTAGATACCAAAACCCTAATCCCTTAATTCGGGATTAATTTAGAAAACCACTAAAAATAGAAAAAACCGCTAAAAATAGCAAAAACCGCCCAAAAAGAAAAAATTGAACGCTGCGAGTAACTAGTTGGGGGACATACCTGGCCCCCCTGGGACCCCCCTAGGAAGCGTCCAGTGCACACGACACAAAGAGCACTACTACAAGGGATCATCAGACGCAGTTGTCAAATCTGACGCGCCCACACACACACATGCAAAGAATATAACACATACCCAACAGATATATCATACCCTTCACTATACTACTTGATTCCCTAGTACATGAAAGTGATCTCCTTGAGTGTTGTTCTTAGTATACTATAGCCACAAGACGACTACAGGTTTATGTAATGTTGGTTTCAGGTGTGTTTAGAGGGTTTTTGATATACTCGAGGGTATGTGGAAGATAATTTTGTATACGGATGATGTCTAATGCTGTACTAGGTGTCCAACTATGTGACACCACTTGTATTTTTACATGTATTCCTCCCGAACCATAGATTTACCCATCGAATATCTTATCTTTATGTTATTTAAAGATGTTGAAACACGTCTCTATCCTTAAAACAATTATCCTAAAATCCATATGTGTGTTGGCTCAGGAAAGACTTTTCATACCACTTGTAGTGATCCTTAACCCTTAAATTTGACTCACACACAAGATATTAAGAGAATATAAATGTAGAAAAGCATATACAAGAGATAAATGAGATGAAGTATGCAAAAGATAACTCTTGTATTAATGATTATTAGAGAAAGAAATAAATGTTCACTTGTCTCTTAAGGTAGGGTGACCTTTCACGTTCAATAGAGCTCCAATTACAACAAGACTCAACAAAAACATTCCATATCCTTCTAACTCTATAAATTGATTCTCAATAGTAAACCCTGAACTACTTGTGGTCCCATCATTAATAAGTACCAATTACCTAGTGAACCTTATTTGTTTGATCAAGAGGACCCTTTTATATCAAATAACTATCCACTAACTATTTAATGAGCGTTATTCAAAGAAGATGACCACATACATTAATTGACTAACTTCTACATACCAAAGTAGGGAGGTTAAGCTAGGACTCTTACAATATGCACAAGGCAGAGGAGGAGATGAAAACATTGGAATGGGAGAATATGGAGGTTGGAAACACCCCAAAACCAACCATCTTTTCACACAATCACAATACCAAAATAAAGATAGAATCTTTACCTATATTATAAACCAACATACTTTGAACTTCAAGTTGTTTTCCCTCGTAAAATAAATAAATATCAAATGATAATTCCAATTTTTACTTTAAAAATACTATAAAATCTACAAAATTCACAAACAAACTTAAAGTTTTCCCAAAAAAAAAAAAAAACCACTTGAACATACTATAAAATGATCCCTTAGAATCACGATGAACCCCCCTGCCCCCACACCTTTCTTCTTATGATATATAATACCTTTAAGGGAATGCCATATAAAATGGCCCCATACCCAGTGAAGTAATGAGCCTAATTTTTCTATTTTCAAATCCTGTATCTGTTGCCAAGAATTGGCTACGAGATTTATCTGGGGACCAAGATCTAGACCTGGACGAGCTTACCTCATTGTAACGGCGAGGACTCTTACCATGAAAAAGGCTCCTTATGTAATGAGATTGATTATACGAACAAATGCTCCAACCAACCAAAATATGTAATTGTCATGGGAGCATGTACTATCACTGAAAATTATATATATATATATATATATATATATATATATATATATATATATATATATATTATATTATATTATATTATATTATATATATTCTTATATTTTTTATATCGCACTTATTCTTATTTTTTTCTTTACTTAATATCTATCTATATTTTATTTTGGAATATAAACACTATAATAAGCACTACATCTTTATTTTCCCCTTTAAACTATGATTTTATCACCATTTCTTTACCAACAAGATTAAATTCTTTTAGTTCTCATCTTGCTTTGAGAGTGTTAGGGCAGAGTTTCTTAGATTCTCGATTTGTTTATAGAAATCTTTAGATATTTTATTAGCCATACGTAAGTGTGGTTGACTTGGGTAGAATCACCTTCAAATTATTGATAGTGTAACTAATGTGTACTAATTTTGTTTTTAATATAATATAAAGTTGAAAAGCTCTTTATTCTAAAGGTTTATAAATCTATAAAATCTTTATAGTTTTTATTTAAATTTAAATTTTTTTTATTTTATTTTTTTAATTTATTTTTCATTTCCATAGATAACATGATGAAAATTTAAAAAACTTTAAAATAAAAATCCAAAAAATTAATAAAATGATGAAATTCATACTCCCTTCCAAACGGTCCCTCCATGTTCACGACTTTGAACATCCCATTACATACTTAAAAAAAAAAATGTATGATCCTTTTTGGAGCACATTGATTTAAGTAAATTTCTAGCGATCATACTCCCATTATCGATACACGTGTTAGAATCAACCTTCAGCACTGGTCTTCACTCAGCAGCCGTTGCGTGGGCGATATCATAATTATAATAGTATATAACTTTTATTGCTACAATCTTCTCGGCAATTAAATTCCTGTTTCAAAGGTCAAAACCTTCAAAAAAACCCTGAATTGCGTTTCCACATTAGAAGGCGGAGGAGGAACCGGGTCAGCATTTCATGGCAGAACGGGTCAGCAGAACACGGTTCCTCTCCGTTTGTAAGTCCTCCAGGCGCTTATTTAGATTCACTTCTTTGGGCTCAGTGGATTGATCCAAAGACTTGAAGCGTTCGCCCCTCTAAATCAGAAGAACCAGATATGCCGAAGGGAACATTGGAGGTGCTGCTCCTCAACGCTAAGGGGCTGCAAACTACTGACTTTCTCTGTAATATCCTCTGCCCAGCTCTTTCCTTTTTGTTAAAATAAATCATTGATGATGATCACCGTTTTTGTTTTCATATTAAAAAGGATTTTATATTTTTTTTATTAATGGTTAACAAAAGGTTTTCATTAGCTATTTCCTTATAAATTTTCCTGTGTTATATTTCATTACAAAGGTTACAAATTCTATTTTACCCAACACCCAATTTAACTGTGAAACAGTATTGATTTTCTTCTTTTGAATTACACTATTCCTCGGATATGATCATCATCTCTTCAATTGAATTTGAATTATTGTTGATGAATTCAACGCGGGTGCAGGTAAAATGGACCCTTACTGCATAATAAAATGCCGAACTCAGCAACAAAAGAGCACAGTAGCATCTGGTTAGTTATATTATTCTGTTCGGTTTTCTGCTTTAAAGTATTTGACTATATGCCCTGTATGAATTCCCTTCTCCTTCCTACCTAATTCCCCTTCGATGGCTAATTCTTTAATAATGAAAAATCGTTACAGATCAGGGCAGGAATCCTGAGTGGAACGAGAAGTTTTTGTTCAATATATCAGAAGGGGTTTCTGATCTCGTCATCAGAATAATGGACAAGGATACTTTCACCGCCGATGATTTTATTGGAGAAGCAAAGTAAGAGAATAAAATTTCAGAACAACCAAAACCATGGCTAGGAGGGATATGAAAATATAATATTTAAGCTTGTTCTCAGAGTAATTGGCTAACAATTCTGGTATTGTCTTTGTTGGTTTGAAGTATCCCACTGGATGGAGTATTCGAGGCAGGGAATCTACCCCCTTTGACTTACAATGTGGTTATGGGCGATTATACTTACTGTGGGCAGATCAAAGTGGGCCTCACCTTCATTCCTAAGGTCACACTCTCATGCCAGTCCTCTTTAATCTCTTCCCTTTTGCTTTTACAAGATGATTATAGTTAAGATGATCTGTGCAGGTCAAAAACATGTTTTTTTTTAAGATTTGAAACTGGGTGTGTTTCAGGCATTCTTAATCATAGTTATTGGTCGTCAAAAGCCATGAATAAGTAGTTGAAACATCCTACTTCACCATTTAACTATGTCCCTTCACTTCTGTATTTAAATTAGGAGCTTCTTCACACAGACATGATGAAAGAGTGACATTGAATTGTTGTAATTGAGTAACTTTTGTTGTTGGTGGGTGTTGTGGTAACAGACAG
>JASDQU010101486.1:9119-28823 GCA_032191745.1 Picea mariana
CTCTCTTCTTCTTATCTCCACATTCCTCCCTTTCTAATCCAAGTGGATATTGGTGGCCACCCACCTATTCCAACTAGCTCCTCTTAACAATTTTTAGTTCAACACGCTCTTTTTTACTTCTTTTTAATTGTGGGTTCTACACTTTCCCAGTTGTCTGAAGCCTTACACATATTCTAGGAGGAGACTGGTGGCCTCCCACCTAATCCAACTAGCTTATTTTGGATGTTTTCACGTCAACACATCTTTTTGTACTTCCAGGGGCATTTTGGGGCCCTAAATAGTGTTTTTTTGGCTTGCCAGAGTCAAACTGTAAATGGAGTCAGAGATTGATGGTGTAATGTGTAGGTATCTAAAAGACCTCTCCAACGGGCTATCACGTGCCTAAAACGAAGGTTGAATGCAAAATTTACAACCCCATGAAGTTGAGGTACCAACTTACCCATAGGGGCCCACATGACTTTTGGAATTTCACCTCCTACGGTTAGGTTTTTGGATGTCTAGGGTTTTGAAAATCATGAGTAATATTAAAAACTTGCATGGATGATTTTAGGGGCTAAATTTTTCTCATGGGATAATTTTCCATGGTTTTCCCAACAAAATATTCACTATTCTAAAAATAATTCGCCCAAATTTAATAGGATAAAATTATTTTACCTTAAAAGTAGCCAAAATTTTACACAAACTATACAAATTCCTTAGAAATTTGAATATTTTTACAAAAATATCGCCAAACATTTCTAGTTGGCATATGAAGGATTACTAAGATTTGCCAAGGTTTCTACATTTAAAAATAAATTTCCATCCTTAAAATCATCCCTGTTAAAAAGGCCTTTGGAGCCTCATTGTAATCATTATGCTCAGACAATTGTGCGTAGTAGCCACATATCTTCTCAGAGATAGCTACCACCACTCGAGCAAGTTGTTTTAGTTCAACAGTTTACAGTTTCAGCCTATTTCATTTATTCAATAGAAGATATTTTTCACTGGATATCTGTGTTATTCTCCATATCTCTGTGTTTATTGTATTCAGTCTGTTAAATAGTTCATTCTGATCCTAAATATGGATCAGTGGTATCAGAGTGGTCTGCTCTTCATTTATTTTTCTTCATGCATGTCCCAAACAAGATCTGGGTACAAGAATTTAGGACTAGAACCAATCGATCCTTTGCAAGATCGGTTGTGTCGAGCCCAAAAACAAGCCATGGGGGGCGAAAAGAAAGATGATGGAGCAGGATATCCTTTTAAAAATTTTCTTGAGGAAGCCCTTGCACGAAAAAGGAATGAAATGATAGACAACTATGCACAAATCCTTTAGAAGTTGCTCACAAGAGAATCATCTTCATCAATCGGCCATGCAACCCCCTTCAAGGTACAGGTAAATTTTGATATTCCATTATTTGAAGGATTGATAGATGAGGATGTTGTAGATAAATGGTTGAATCTACTTGAAGGGCATTTTTCGGTCCATAATTTTTCTGATAGGGAAAATATTACTTTTTCACTCCTCAAGGTTGTCCATCATGTTAAGAATTGGTGGGATACTTACTCTGAGAAAAGGACCATAGAGGAATCAACAATATTTGTGGTTTCCCCTACATAGAATTCCTTTTGGGATGCCATTAAAGAACAATACTACCCTGTTGGAAGCTATGAGGACCAATACACTAGATGGACCACCCTACGTATTTCACCGATATTTTCCAGTACTGTATTTCACCGTATTTCACCGTAGACAGTACCGTATTTCACCGATATTTTCCATACCATGCACAAAAAATTGGGTATCAAAGACTATGAGCGACATATGGTGCTCAAATACCGTGGTTTTTTTCATAGATACATTCAAACATAAATGGATTTTCTGGACATCACCTCATTAGGTATGGATTACAGATATGTTGTCAAGATTGAGAAGAAATTTAAGAAGAAGAGGCGAGAGTTTGGATCTGCAAACTCCTCACAGTCGAAGCAGGGAAAAGGCAACCCCAACCCACACAACAAGGGACGGAGAAAATATGTTCACTCTCACAACCAATCCAAGCCGCAACACAAGAAGGTCAATGAGAAGACAAAGAAGAACACATGAAAATGGTGTGAATAACATAAAATACCTTGGTGCAACATCAAAGAATGTCACTCCAAGTAGCCACTCATGGTCGAGTTGAAGGATTCTGAGTCAGAGGTTGATTCTGACTCTAATCCAGAAGGAGAGAAGTGGATTCTCGATGATGAACCTAGTGCCACTGTTTCTACCACCAAAGTCCAGCCAAGAGAACCAGAAGAACCAGAGGAAGGGGAACTCCTCTTTCACTCAAAGATGTGGGTAAAGGGGGCTCCGCTTCATTTCATTGTTGATAGGGGTAGTCAGAAGAACCTAATCTTAGCAGATTTCTTCAAGCGACTAGACCTGTCGATGACACCACACCCGCAGCCCTACACCATCGGTTGGCTTCACCAAGAGATATTTGTGTCAGCCAATAGTGTCGTCTACCCTATGGCATCAAGCCTTTCAAAGACGAGGTATTGTGTGATATTTCTCCTCTTGAAGTTTGTGATGTTCTTTTAAGACAACCATATTTGTGGAAGCGTCATGTTGTGTATGATTCTAGACCCCGCAGTGTTATTATTACTTTGGGTAGACAATTGTATAGGATACCATAGATAGCGTTGCCTATCGTTGTCTCTTTAATATCTACTAATCAATGCAGTAAGGTCATTTCACAGACTGATAATTTTGTCTTCTTTTTGATCTGTTCTCACAGTAAGAAGAAGGTTTCTTCCACATTCGTGGCCTCTACATAGAGCTTCTCTTTGAAGTAGAGGCAAGTGGACAAGATCATGGAAGAGTATAGAGACATCTTCTCCTCACCCACCGCTGTACCGATGGACTGCTAATTCAAGCATCCCATTGATATAACCCTCGGTGCACGTTTGCCTAATGGACCAGCCTATCATCGCTCGTTGATGGAAAATGACGAAATCAAGCATCATATCCAAGAGCTTCTTCAAAAGGGTCACATTAGACCCAACTCCTCCCCTTGGGGAAGCCCGATTGTATTGGTGCAGAAGAAGTATGGGACCTCGTGACTCTTCATTGATTACGGAGCATTAAACAAAATCACAGTCAAGAACCAGTACCCAATTCCCAGAATTGATGACCTTCTTGACCAACTCAAGGGGACAAAGTTCTTCAGCAAAATTGACCTAAAGTCTAGATACCACTAGGTTCCCATCGAACCAACTGATGTATGGAAGACATATTTCAAATCTAAATAAGGTCTCTTTAAATGGTTGGTCATTCCCTTTGTCTTAACAAATGCACCAACCACTTTCATGAGGTTGATGGATGATGTATTGAGACCCTTCACCAACTTATTTATGATGGCATATTTGGATGACATCCTCATCTCCAGTAGGACTTGGAAGGAGCACATGCAACATATTCAGCATATTTTGAGCACTCTATGGCAGCACAAGATATATGTCAACTTGGAAAAATGATCATTTGGCATGAACAAGGTCCAATACTTGGGGTACATTTTTGATGAGCATGGGGTACATGTTGATATAGCTAAGATCCAAGTCATTCGTGACTAGCCAGCCCTGCCCACACTAACCAATATTCAGAGCTTCTTGGGACTGGACAACTTCTACCGACGGTTCGTGTTGGGATTCTCCCATATTTCATGGGCCCTCAGCCAAGTCACCAAAGGTGGTGTCATGGAAAATTTCACGTGGGGGAAGGAACAACAACGAGCATTTGATGATCTGAAGGATCACTTGTTCTCATCTCCAGTAGTCTCCTTGCCCAATCTCTAACAATCATTCAAGATTGAGACTTATGCATCTGACTATTTTGTAGGCACGGTTCTCACCCCAAATCATATCCAAGAGAAGATTGATGAAAAAATAGGCCCCTTGTGAGCATGAGCAGGTTGAGGGTTTTGATAAGCTGGAAAATCTAGAAGTTTGTGTTGATATGGAAGAAATATTGCAACCAACTCAAACAAAGAAAGTGGAGGCAACCCTGCAACAAAGTCAAATACAAAAATATTCTCAGAAACTGGTATTCAAAGTTCCTAAGATAATTTTTTATAGCAAGAGAAGTCGTTCAGAGGCCCTGGGCATCACTGACCAACAAACTACCCCAAAGAAGATGAATATTACATAGTCTACACAGATAGTGGATTTAGAAGGGGAAGAGCCCAAAGAACAAGTAAATCTAGATATGGTGGAAAGTGGTACTAGCACTGTAGAGGTTGAAAAGGAAATCAAACTCCAAAGTGAAGGAAGCTCAAGAACCTTTAGCAGCAACAAATATATCTTTCATAAAACATCTAAGGCAGTTTATCGATCTAAAGAAGATTTGACAAAACAATATGTTGAGAAGGGAAACATAGCTCTGAGTGAGATGAGGGAGTTAGTCCCTGAAGTGGAAAATATTTCTCATCATAAATATTCTTTGCTCACATTAAGGGATGTTGAAAAGAGGATCTTTAAAATTTCAGTTGCAGATGAAGACAAAGTATTTGAGATAAATATAATATATGAAAACATCAACACTCTAGACAAAGTCAAATTCCATAATCATACCAGTGATATGTTGTATTCTGATTACCTAAGTTTAAGCTTGAAGAATTCAAAACTATCATCTTATGCAATGAAATTGGAAGGACAGTTGAGGTAGGAAAAATCATATTGCAGAGCTTGGCAGACTCGGGTCAAGAGGATGGAATCTGAAGGCCCCCAAGGGTTGAAATCCTCATTGGATGATAAGGACAAACTAATTCAAAGTTTGAAGAAGTAATTGAAAATGTCTTCTACAAAGAATCCACAAACAACAGAATTGATTGCTCTAGAATAGGAAAAGGAAACACTTCGTCAAGAGAAATTGGCCTACAAGGCTAGGGTGTTGCAGCTAGAATGAGAAAACGTGAAATGGTCACAAGAGCAAAAAGAATTTCTAAGCAAGGTTGTAGTTGCATCTCCTACTGCGGAATTTGGGTCAAACACTGAAGGGATTGTCTAGGCTATGTCACAAGTTATCTTGAAAGAAGGAGAAATCAAAGGGATAAAAAGAAGCATAGATAAATTGAAGTAGGAGGTGCAGGCAAAGGATGAAAGAATGGCTCAATTTCAAAAGGAGAATGAAGTCTTGTGGGAAAGGACAGATAAATTGAAGATGAGTTTAAGAGGAAAAGGCTTGTTGCAAGGGAGCAAGCACATATGGGACTCTATAGCTGTTGAAGCTTCCAAGTTCATAATATATTTGAATTTCATTAATGATAAAGACAATATAGCCATCATAACCAGAATCAAGTGCATTGTTGTGAATGAAACTTTAGCAAATAAAACATCAGAATGGGCCCAGAATGCCATAAATCTACTCAATGGTTTTCTTATTGCAGACCTTCGGACTATTGGTGTTAAATACAAAACTACATTGATCATCTAGGCCAGGAGGGTTATTGCTAAACATAACCTATTGAAATCATTCCAAACCAAGGCAACACAAATGGAAGAGGGTGTACAGGAGTTTAAGGATTTGTTCAAGAATTGTTTATCAAAGGACTTCCACCATTTTGAGATGGAAAGGGAAAGTTGTATGATCAGAAAGAATACAATGCTCACCTGACTCAGTGCAGAATGGATCACTCCAAGTTTGAAATCTTGGAGGAAAATCTAAAGGGAGCTACATTAGTGGAGCATCTGATTACAGACTTTGAAATTTTGAATTAGTTCAAAGTAGTCAAACTTGGACTACCAGTCATGTCATATGCTTCCTGCATTGACCTGGAGATTCTGATAACGGAAATGATATATTATGATATCCCTTCAGACTTGCAATGGAAGGAGATAGTACGGTTGGGTAAGACAAAGTGTAGTTTTCCAAGGTCCAGTAAATGATGTCCAGATGTCACTAAATATGGTAGATCATGTGGAAGATCAAAGAAGAACAAGTGGCGAGGAAAGGGACTAAATCGCCATAGGATCCAGAGTCCGAATCAAGAAACATTTCTTGTAATCATTGTAAATGGTTTCAAAAACTGAAATGTTTCTATTAATCATTGTAAATGATTTCAAAAACTAAAACGTTTCATTTTAATCATTGTAATCAGTTTCAAACCGAAGGAACTCGGCTTGTATAAATATTAGGAGTTCCAAATGTATTAGGGGTTGGTAGAAGTGAAAGGGCATTATTTTAGTTATTCATAACTTGAATGTAATTTTGTGAAGCTGAATAGAATACACATGCAGATGTCTTGAAGTTTCCATGAAAAGATTCTAATGGTGGTGATGTGAGTTTTGTCTTCTCTCTTTGTATGTATTTCCTATATTTCTGATTTAATTTTCACTGTCTTTTGTTTAAATTGGATAGTTAAAGTCCGATAATTCATCCTTTGATGATCTCGGCTTAAGCAATTTAAACTATGTTAAATTCTTCCTAACTAAGTCAAAATTCATTTATTTAATGCTCTCATATAGTTATATGTTTTTCCTTTCTTCTTACACTCTGCAAATTACAATTTATAACTCAGATTTATCGCCTCATTTAGCCTTTATCCTTTGGAGAGTTCTACCGACCAGTCAATGCTTCCATTCATTTCAGAAGTTTGACTCCATATCCCTAAGTGTCCCTCCCCTTCATTGCCATCAAAATTATAAAAAACCCTTCAAAGCAACAAAACCTATCTAGTGATATGTTAAAGAAAACTCATCTATTAAATACCAAGTGACAAGAGAGCCCTCTCTACGATGAGGAGGCTAGTACCCAACTCTAAAGTGGTTTTTAGGTTACCTTTTTCATTTTTTTTATCAGCCGAACAAATTTACAGAGTGTTAACATTTTGGCGTCGCTGTCTGGGACAAAAGTGAAATCTTCCCTGGGAAAAGAATGACCTGAACTTCAGATTTGATTCCTAAGGGTGAAAGTGAACCAAACACCGTATTGGCCAAGACTAAATTTACCCTAGTGACTCCATTATAAAGAGATCAGTAGCATAAAGTAGTTTGAGAAGAAATTATGGCTCCCAAGAGAATTCATACCAGAAAAAATCCAGACCCAGAAGCAATAATCCATGTGTCTGGTCCTCAGAAAATTGTACACAAAAGAAAATAAAGGCCAACAAGCCCAACTTTTTGTCTAGAAAGAAATTCATCTTTTCCCAAAGATGGAGTAAAAATCATTGAAGACCTTGATTTTGATTTGAAATTTGAGCAAACTCTGTTCAAAACTAGATATCAATCCAGTTTGAATGAAATCATCTTTGATGAGAAGAGGTTCAAATGTTTAATTTTAGTTGCCTCTATTAGACCCGTTTTGATTCCTACTCAGAACAATCATCCACTTCAAGTTCTTACTGCAACCATGGCAGCTAGGTTTTCCCTCCTTGTCCTACCTGCTCAGTTACATGATTTACCTTGGGACTATAATCAGAGGATTAAGTTGTATGATGTTGAAGGAAATGTGTCAGCCCAAAAACACTTAGATTGGTTCAATTATTTTGTAGACCTAGAAGAAGTAGATTATGAAGATGCAAAAATGAGGGTTTTTGCACAAAGTCTCGCAGGTGAAGTAAGAAAATGGTTCATAGCTCTCCCAACAGCAAGTCTCCCAGATTTTGCAGCCTTTAAAACAAGATTTCTTACAAAGTGGGGTGACAAGAAAAACCCCCTTCAGTTGCTAACTCAGTACAACAACATGAGAATATCACCTGATGAAATAGTACATGATTTTTTAGCTAGATTTATGAAATTTTACAACTCAATTCCTATTGAACTAAAAGATTCTCCTAGGACTATTCAACTTAGATATGTTGATTCCTTTGAAAGTGATTTTGCTTTGTTGTTAAGAGAATGAATATCAAATTCACTAGATGATATGATGAGTGATGCAATAGAAGTTGAATCAAATATAATGGCTTCAGGAAAGATCAAATATAATTATGACAGAGACATAAACAAGGTTCAAGATAAGGCACAGCCTTCAACCTCACAGTCATTAGAAGAGAGATTTGAATTGATGATGAAGACCATGGAGAAACTCATGGAAAATATGCCCTTAGATAATAAGCCTAGCACCAGAGAGAAGCATGATTTTCCACCCAGGAATCAAAGGAGACCAGCATTTCCACAGATCAGACAAAGAGACCAAAGGAACGAGGGTGATCAGTAAATAAGAACTCCTTTCAAAACAATTATGTAAATGAAATTTTGATGAAACTTTTGAAGACAATATGCATTGTTGTGATGGTGATGAAACAGAGGTGTTTTTAACTAAAGAAGAACATGATCATTTCATGGATGAAAATGAAATATTCATGCAAAAGAATGAGGAAAGGTTTTCAATGGAAAAGGAAGATTACCAGACAGGATTGCAGAATGCCATCATGCAATTCCATAAACAATATAATCTTCAAAACAAAAGGGTGCCTGCAAATCCTCCAAAGGGAAATCTTACCAAAGAATATCAGAATAATACACCTTCTTCAAGTCAGCCTAAGAAGGACTATGTTGCAAAGGGTATTGTGGAGAAAGGAAAGAAGAAGGAAGAACCTCCAAAGAAAGTACCTGAACCAAGAAAGGAGACAGTCATCAAGGAGGTAGAAAAAACCTCATCTTCCTTTAACTTTGAAAGTGAGATGACCAATCCATTCAATGAGTTGATAAAGAATAGTGAATATAGAAATCAGATCATTAAGATGCTCAAGATGGAAGAAACTTCTAATACTTTAAATATATAATATGATCATCCTCCCATCTTGTTTGGCCCATGTGTAGAGGAGAGTAATGATGTTGATGAGGTCCCTCCTTTCTATGTTAGTATGAAGATTCATGATATGACTTTGCACAATGCTATTTTAGATTCAGTAGCATCCCATAATCTAATGTCCAAGGTGTTCATGGACCAATTGGGTCTGGACATTACAAGGCCTTACAAAGACCTCTTCTCCTTTGATTCAAGGAAGGTGAAGTGCTTGGGCCTAATCAAAGATCTGGTGATATATTTGTCTCAAATTCCAACAAAAAATATGGTCATGGATGTGGTGGTTGTTGATATCCCTCCTATATTTGTCATGTTGTTATCTAGATCATGGACTGCAAATCTGAAAGGGACTTTGCAAATGGATATGTCATATGCCACTATCTATGTTTTTGTCCAATATAGGAGGTTGTATAGGGAATTTTCTTCTCAAATACATGGTTAGTAACAAAGCCCAACCAAACAACCATCCCATTTACTCTATGGAGACTAAGATTGGTTCTTCCATTTTATTTAATGATTTTAGTTTTGAAGAGAATGTGTCAGAGACTGATATGAATACCAAAGACAAATATTATTAGCAAATTGAGGAATTTTCAGATCAACAAAATAGTCAGAAAATGAGATGTGGAACATGATCTTTGATGGAGTTGTCAGCAGAGAAGGAGCAGGAGTTGGTGTGTGGATTAACCCCCCCATATTGGCCACAAAACTTTGTTCTTACAAGATTGCTTTTAAGTGCACAAATAATATGGCTGAATATGAGGCATTAGTGTTGGGATTGAAGACTTTGAAAGAAATGGGTGATAGAAGGATAGTTGTACATGGATATTCTGAGTTGATTATAAATCAGGTAAAGGTATATATCAAGCAAATCATCCTATATTCATAGAATATATGAATATAGTGCTTGATCTTCTTGAAGAATTTTAAGAATACAATCTCTCGGTGATTCCAAGGGGTCAGAATCAGATTGTTGATGCTCTAGCTACTTCAGCCTCAGTTTTCAAAATTCCAGTTTTTCCTAACAGAGGATATGAGATTGAGGTCAAACACAGACCAACAGTACCTGATAATATTAAGTATTGGCAGGTTTTTGAAGATGACAAACAAATAGAAAGTTTCCTTAAGATGGATGGTGAATTTGAAAATTTGAATATTGATGAGGAATATTGTTGTGAAGAAGAAGATGCAGTTGTGTTCACAAATGATGGCTATTTCAAGAATCAGATTGCTAGTAAGGATATAATGCAGATGAAAAATAACATCATTCTCAAAGGCCTGGTCCCATTAGAAAAAATCTTTGATAACAACGATGTAGCCAGAAGTCCTAAAATTACTGCTAATGATGAATATGTTTAAGATTGCAACATTGGGACTCAGGAAGATCCCAAGATCATCAAGCTATCCAAGAAAGTCAACCCAGAGGTCAAGCAAAGGTATATCAATTTAATGAAAGAATTTCCTGATGTTTTTGCATGGAGTTATGAATATCTAAAGGTTTATGATACCAAGGTGATTCAACATGTGATTCCAATCAAAGAGGATCACAAACCTTTCAAGCAGAAATTAAGAAGAATTAATCCTTTGTTGTTTCCATTAATTGAAAAAGAGATAAAGAAGTTGCTTGAAGCTAAGATCATAGTGTCTTTGAGATTTTCCACCCACTTAGAAAATATGGTACCTGTTAGAAAGAAGAGTGGAGAGATCATATTATGTGTGGACTTTCAGAATCTGAACAGGGTATCTCTTAAGGACAATTACCCACTGCCCAATATGTATCACATTCTGCAGAAGGTGGTTGGTTCTCAAAAAATATCAATGCCGGATGGTTTCTCTGGGTACAACCAAATCATGGTACACCCTGATGATCAAGAGAAGACAACCTTTACAACACCATGGGGCACCTTCATGTATGCCAAAATTCCTTTTGGGCTCATGAATGCAGGAGAAACTTTCCAAAGGGCTATGGATATATCCTTTGTTGATGAGAAAGATAAGTGTATTGTTATTTACTTAGATGATATCACTGTGTATTCAATTTCTCATGATGAACATCTTAAACATCCGAGGAGAGATTTTCACAAATGTAGGAAGTTTGGCATCTCATTGAACCCCAATAAGTCTAATTTTGGCATGGAAGAGGGAAAGTTTCTTGGTCACATTATTTCAAAGGAGGGAATAAAGATAGATCCTAGTAGAGTTGAAGGAATCCTTTAAATTGGCACACATAGAAGCAAGAAAGAAGTAAAATCTTTCCTAGGGAAAGTAAATTTTCTGAGAAGTTTCTTTCCTAATCTGGCTGAAATCATAAAGCATATCACTAACATGCTCAGGAAAGGAAGTGAGATAAAGTGGACTCCTGAAGCTAGAAATTATTTTTAAGATATTAAAGTGGCATTGACCAAAGCCCCAGTGATGGCCAGTCCAAATTTTTCAAAAGACTTCATCTTTTGCCTCAGAGCATACCATTGTTGGTATTTTATTACAAAAATATGAACATAACTTTGAGAGGCCTATAGCCTACTATAACAGGACATTGAAGGATTTCCCACTAAAGTATGATATCATGGAAAAGCAGGCATACGCACTGGTCAAATCCCTAAAGGAGTTTAGAGTTTATATATTGCATTCTCATACCATTGCTTATGTGCCCAACAGTTATGTGAAGAACATTTTAACTCAGCATGATCTTGAGGGAAAAAGGGGCAAGTGGATAGTTGTGTTGTTGGAGTATGACCTCGATATAAAACCTACAAAGTTGATCAAGGTGCAGGGACTTTCAAAGATCATGGCACAGTCAAATTGTGAGTTCTTGGGAATTAATTTCATTGTTGATTTATCAATAGATTCAAAAGAAGAAACGTTCCCTCAGGTATCTCAAAAATTCCTTGACTCCCCATGGTATGCTGATATTATTTATGTGTTAATAAATTTGCAAGCTCCTCCTGAATTGAGCAAAACCAAGGCTAGGTTTTTGAAGCTAAAATCAACAAATTTTTGTATTCTAAACCAATCTCTGTATTGGAAGGACCCAGGTGGGATCTTGCTAAGTTGTTTGTTGGAGGAAGAAGTAGAAAAAACCATCAGAGAGTTTCATAAAGGTGATTGTGGAGGGAACCATTATTGGAAAACTAATGTGCACAAAATATTGAGGGCAGTTTTCTATTGGCCTAGCATTTTTTCTGATGTTTACAAAGAAGTTTCAAGCTGTCATGAATGCCAATTTTTTTATGGGAAGAGAAAACTATAGCCTTTTCTTTTGAAACCTATATCGAATGAAGCACCTTTTAGACAATGGGGCCTTGATTTCATAGGAGAAATTCATCCATAGTCCTCAGCTCAGCATAGGTGGATACTGACAACCACAGACTACTTCACCAACTGGATTGAAGCAGTCCCCACAAGGCAAGCCACAGATACTGTTATCATTCAGTTTTTGGAAAACAATATTTTGTCTAGATTTGGATGTCCAATTAAAATCGTTACTGACAATGAACCAGCATTCAAGATGGAAAAATTTTGCAATGATTATAATATAACTCTTGGCCATTCCACAGCTTATTACCCCCAGGTAATGGGTTAGATGAGTCATCCAATAAAAGTTTGACCAGAATTATCAAAAAATTGTTGCAAGATAACAAAAAGGCTTGGCACAAGAAGCTTATCCATGCACTATGGACTAATAGGATCACTTCTAAAAGATCTATTGCCACTTAACCCTTCCAGATTGTGTATGGAACAGAGGAAATTTTTCCTACTTCATTAGGATTTCCAGTGATGAGATTGCTAAAGGAGCAAGATTTTGAACCAGATGCCACTCAAAGGAGGACAAATGAACTAATCAATGTTCAGCAAACAAGAGAGAAATCCTTCAACAACTCTCAACTACACCATGACAGGATTAAAAAGGATTTTGATAGGCATACTAAGGAAGATGATTTCAAAGTGGGGGATTTGGTGTTGAAATGGGATGTCAGGAATGAAGACAGAGGAAAACATGGAAAATTAGACCATCTGTGGCTGGGACCTTTCAAAATTATGGTGTACCATGGAAATAATGTCTATATGCTATAGGAACATAATGGATATCTCGTTGGTGGGGGACCTATGAATGGCAGGTTTCTCAAGCATTATCTCACTTAAAGAATTTTTCACCCGTTCCATTTCATTGTATATAACCATTTTAGTTTTTCATATTGAAGCAATTGAAATCAAATTAGTAGAAATTGAATCCCGAAGCGAAGGCCCTAAGTTTATGCTGAGTATAATTTGAGTTATATGAACGAAGTTTCGTGAAATAGATGTTGATCAACTTAGTTGCATGAGTGAAATAAATCCTAGTGGACGAGCACTTGCTCTGTCGTTCTTTGCTACCTCATTGGGAGGATAACATCCCCAATTGGAGCCCATGTTAGTCACCATTAAATTTTTTGTGTGAAATCAAGATTTTGGAATCTAGCGGGACGCTAAACTGGTTTGGAAGCCTGATAAACTAGGAAAGGGGATAAATATGGCAGGGAGAGGCTAAATCTGGTAGGAGCACAAATCTTATCAGGCTCGATGCATCGTGGATCGTGAGTTCTCAAGATCAACGACCGAGAATGATTTCAGGGGGAGAAGTTGCACAGGGGTTAATTTTGGAGAGTGGGCCCAAACTTTAAACCATGGTTTTTGTTCAGGGTTACGTGGCACCACCAGGTTCGTTTCGGGGTGAAAAGCGAGTTGCCTCAAACCACTTTCTCACGCCCCCGAAAAGTGGAAAAGTATAAAAGGGAATCTTGTTGTTTATTTTATTTTATTTTGAATGTTGGACCGCTAAAACCTTGGCGCGACCACCATCTTTCAACTGCAACTCAACAGTACACCAACTGCACGCCATTTCCGCTCGTTTCCAGGTATTTTTCATCAAAACCATGGATCCCATCATAACCTCAGTAGCATAACAAGATCCTATGTAAAATGAAGAAGCCCTAATTGACCGAGATTAAGATATTTTTTATACCGAAATCATTATTTCTCCTATCTCTGTGTCCAGGAGAAACTTTTCTGATAAAGTAGGAAGGTGTATATCATTCCTTGAAGCAATACAGGCCACCATAGTCCCTTATGCTGTCGAAATTGTTTTCTCATTTCCCAAGTTTATAGGTTGGTGCGTCGAACAGTATTCCCATTATGAAAGAGTTGTTGTAAATAAACGAGGGTCTGAGGTCTTGTGTAGGGTAGAGATTCTGTCAATCCGAGAGTCCCTCGGTATACCAGAGTCGTTTTCTACAATTCCTGAACCTTTCAATGAAGAGAAGATGATTAGGGTATATAGAGAATGTCCATTAGAGGTCCGAGATATGTTTTTACAGACAATTATCAAACCTGAACATTTTTCATAGGGTCTCTCTTTTCCAATGAATGTGAATATAATAGTTATTGAATTCCAATGGGTCTACTCCCTATTGAGTCAAGTTTTAGGTCTAGACAATGACAAATATGTGGTTGAAGTCATGCTTGGTTTCCATTTTACCTTTTTTAAGTCAGAGTCTGGTCTTTCAATCCGTATCATTTTTTATCAGTTCCTAGCTGATAACATCCATAAACAGCTAGTGAATTTTTGTTCTCTAAGACATTTCAAATACTACACATATTTGTTGAGAATTTTCTTGGAAACCAACAAGAGGGAATTTCATGAAGCATCATTTGTGTCAACTGAATGTAAAAGGATTGCATTACTTATCTTCATCAACAAAGTCATGTCCATAGTTTACATTTTGATTTTCAATACTATCCTACCTAGAGTTTTGGATGACATGAGGAGCTATCTACAACCAAATCCAGAGAAAAAAGTGGGGGATTGGGTACTATTCATGCATTCAACATAATCTGGGTTTATGGTTGCCATGAATGCCCTTACCTATTTCCTATTTTTCTGACCCCTAGAATCTTTTCCCTTGAATTCATCAGGCAGAGAATTATATATGAGACAAAGCATTTCTTGAAGTTGAAAAAAGCCTCCAACCTCGAGTTCCCTTTTATCATTGGCCCCTTCATTGTCAAAACCAGATCATTTGTCTCAAGTTCAAGCAAAGCTCAAAGATTTTGGTTTTGCACAGCTATAGAGAAGAAGATATGATCCACACCAAATCATATTCAAGAGAATATTGATGAACAAACAGGCCCCTTATGAGCATGAACAAGTTGAGGTTTTTAATAAGCTGGAAAATCTAGAAGTCTGTGTTGATATGGAAGAAATCTTGCAACCAACTCAAACAAATCAAGTGGAGGAAACCCTGCAACAAATTCAAATACAACAAGCTTCTCAAAAACTGGTAGTCAAAGTTCCTAAGATAAGTGTTTACAGCAAGAGAAGCAGTTCAGAGGCCCCGAGCATCAGTGACCAGCAAACTTTCCCAAAGAAGATGAATATTACACAGTCTACACAGATAGTGGATTTAGAAGAGGAAGAGCCCAGAGAACAAGTAAATCTAGATATGGTGGAAAGTGGTACTATCACTGTAGAGGTTGAAAAGGAAAGCAAACTCCAAAGTGAAGGAAGCTCAAGAACCTTTAGCAGCAAGAAATATATATTTGATAAAACATCTAAGGAAGTTTATCAATATAAAGAAGATTTGGCAAAACAGTATGCTGAGAAGGGAAACATAGCTCTGAGTGAGATGAGGGATTTAGTCCCTGAAGTGGAAAATATTTCTCAACATAAATCTTCTCTATTCACAGTAAGGGATGTTGAAAATAGGTCCTTTAACATTACAGTTGTAGATGAAGACAAAGTATCTGAGATAAATATAAGATATGAAAACATCAGTGCTCCAGACAAAATCAAATTCCATAAGCATACTAGTGATATGTTGTATTCTGATTACCTGAGTTTAAGCTTGAAGAATTCAAAACTGTCAACTTATGAAATGAAATTGGAAGGACAGTTGAGGCAGGAAAAAACATCTAGCAGAGCTTGGCAGGCTCAGGTCAAGAGGCCGGAATTTGAAGTCCCCCAAGGGTTGAAATCCTCATTGGATGAGAAGGAAAAACTAATTCAAAGTTTGAAGAAGAAATTGAAAGTGTCTGCTACAGAGCATCCACAAACAACAGAATTGGTTGCTCTAGAATAGGAAAAGGAAACACTTCATCAAGAGACATTGGACTACAAGGCTAGGGTGTTGCAACTAGAACGAGAAAAAGTGAAATGGTCACATGAGTAGACATAATTGCTAAACAAGGATGTAGTTGCATCTCCTACTACAGAATTTGGGTCAAACACTGAAGGGCTTGTCTAGGCTATGTCACAAGTTAGCTTGAAAGAAGGAGAAATCAAAGAGCTAAAAGGAAGCATAGAGAAATTGAAGCAGGAGGTGCAGACAAAGGATGAAAGAATGGCTCAATTTCAAAAGGAGAATGAAGTCTTGCAGGAAAGGATAGATAAATTGAAGATGAGGTTAAGAGGTAAAGGCTTGTTGTAGGGGGCCAGGCATATCATATGGGACTCTATAGCTACTGAAGCTTCCAAGTTCAGAGTATATTTGAATTTCATTAATGATAAAGACAATATAGCCACCACAGTCAAAAGCAGGTGCACTTTTGTGAATGAAACTTTAGCAAAGAAACCATCATAATGGGCCCAAAATTCCATAAATCTACTCAATGTTGTTCCTACTGCAGACCTTCACACTATTGCGGTTAAAGACAAAACTGCATTGATCATCTAGGCCAGGAGGGTTATTTGTAAACATATCCTATTGAAATCAATCCAAAACAAGGCAACACAAATGGAAGAGAGTGTATAGGAGCTCAAGGATTTGTTCGAAGAATTGTTTATCAAAGGAATTCCACTATTTTTGGATGGAAAGGAAAAGTTGTATGATCAGGAAGAATACAATGCTCCCCTGACTCAGTGCAGAATGGATCACTCCAAGTTCGAAATCATGGAGGAAAATTTGAAGGCGGCTACAATAGTGGAGCATCTGATTACAGAATTTGAAATTATGAATCAGTCCAAAGAAGTCAAACTTGGACTACCAGTCATGCCATATGTTTCCTCCATTGACCTGGAAATTCTAATAAAGGAAATGATAGATTATGATATCCCTTCAGACTTACAATGGAAGGAGATAGTGCGACTGGGTAAGACAAAGTGTATTTTTCCAGGGTCCAGTAAATGATGTTCAGATGTCACTAAAGATGGCAGATCATGTGGAATATCAAAGCAGAACAGGTGGTGAGGAAAGGGGCCAAAACGCCAGAGGAGCCAGAGTCTGTATCAAGAAAACGTTTCTTGTAATCATTGTAAACGATTTCAAAAAACGAAACATTTCTTTTAATCATTGTAAACGGTTTCAAAAACTGAAATGTTTCATTTTAATCATTGTAATCGGTTTCAAACCAAAGGAACTCATCTTGTATAAATATTGGGAGTTACAAATGTATTAGGGGTTGGCGGAAGTGTGAGGGCACGATTTTAGCTATTCAGAACTTGAATGTAATTTTTTGAAGATGAATAGAATACACATGTAGATGTCTTGAAGTTTCCATGAAAATATTCTAGTGGTGGTGATCCGAGTTTTGTCTTCTCTTTGTGTATGTATTTCTTATATTTTTTATTTCATTTTCATTGTCTTGTGTTTAAATTGGATAGTTAAAGGCCGAAATTCATCCTGTGATTCTCTAGGCTTAAGCAATTTAAATGTTAAATTCTTCCTAACTAATTTAGAATTCATTTATTTAATTCTCTGATACAGTTATATTTTTTTCCTTTCTTCTTACACTCTGCAAATTACAATTTATAACTCAGATTTATCACCTCATTTAGCCTTTATCCTCTGGAGAGTTCTACCGACCAATCAGTGCTTCCATTCGTTTCAGAATTTTGACTCCATAGCCCTAAGTGTCCCTCCCCTTCCTTTCCAGCAAAATTATAAAAAACCCTTCAAAGCAACAAAACCTAGCCAGTGATTTGTTAAAGAAAACTCATCTATTAAAGACCAAGTGATAGGAGAGAGCCCTCTCTGAGATGAGCAGGCTAGTACCCAGCTCTAAATTGGTTTGTAGGTTACCTATGTCATTTGTTTTATCAGCTGAACAAATTTACAGAGTGCTAATAGGTCCATTTTGGGATACCACAGACCATCATCTCCAACCGGGACAGCAGGTTCCTCAACACTTTTTGGTCGAGTCTCTAGTCATTGTTGGAGAACAAGCTCACTAAATCCACTCCTTTACAGACGGCCAAACAGAGGTCGTCAATCATATTATTGTGCATATCCTGTGCATGTACAACTCTAAGAATCCACATACATGGGATAAGAGTCTCCCCTATGTTCATCGTAGTTACAATAGGGCTCTCCATACCTCCACCAACCATAACCCATTTCAGGTGGGGTTGGGATTCCAAACCTTGGATCCCATTGATGTTGCACTACCTCTTGCAACCACACAGACAGACTCTTCCCATGTTCAGTCTGATACCAACAAATCCACCAGATTCATTGAGCAGATTCACTACATCCGCCAACAAGTCCATGAGATTTTGCAGAAAGCCAATGCTAAGTACAAGAAGCACCATGATCAACATAGGGTCCCACACCAGTTTCAGGTTGGAGGCAAGGTCTGGTTACATTTACAGAAAGAGAATCTTACAAGGCCCCATCAGAAGATCCGCCCACTTCACTATGTTCCTTACACTATCGCCAAGGTTGTGGGTAGCAATGCTTTTGAGTTGAACACTCTACCCTTCCTTGGCTTGCACCCAATGTTCAATGTTGACCTCCTTCAACCATATTTTCCATCGTTATTGGACACCTCAGAGATCACAAAATAGCTGACACCAAAAGAGCTCAACCCTGACTGCATGGAACATGCATCCACTAATCAGATAGTGAACACACAGGTCAAGGGCACTTTCGAGCAGAGGATCCATATTTATTGTGTTGTCAAGCATGGAAACTCCTACACCAAGGAAAGTGGCTCACCTGGGGCCAAATTCAGCAGAAGTTTCCTCACCTGATGGGGGAACTCAACTCAATGGAGACCATTGCTTCCTAAGGGGGGAGGACTGATCTAGGTGGTTATTGGTGAACACCCAACTATTCCAACTAACTCCTCTTGATAGTTTTTAGTTCAACACGTTTTTATGTACTTCTTTGTAATTGTGGATTCTACACTTCTGGGGTTGTCTGAAGCTCTACACATCTTCCAGGAGGAGATTGGTGGCCTCCCACCTAATCCAACTAGCTTATTTTGGATGTTTTCATGTCAACACATCTTTCTATACTTCCAGGGCCATTTTGGGGCCCTAACCAGTGTTTTTTTGGCTTTCCACATTCAAACTATAGACGAAGTCAAAGTTTGAAGGTGTAATGTGTAGTTCTCAAAAATACCTTTCCAACGGGCTATCACGTGCCTAAAATGGAGGTCCTATGCAAAATTTACGACCCTGGGAAGCATGGATGATTTTAAGGATGGAAATTTATTTTAAAATGTAGAAACCTTAGCGAATCTTACTAATCCTTCATATGCCAACTATAAAAGTTTAGCGATATTTTTGTAAAAATATTCAAATTTCTAAGGATTTATCATTTTATATAGTTTTTATAAAATTTTGGCAATTTTTAAGGTAAAATAATTTTATCCTATAGAATTTGGGCGAATCATTTTTAAAATAGCGAATCTCATTTTTGGAAAAACCTTGGAAAATTAGCCCATGAGTGAAATTTAGCCCCTAAAATCATCCATGCCAGGAAGTTGAGGTACCAAATTACCCATAGGGGCCCACTTGACTTTTGGTGTTTCACCTCCTAGGGTTAGGTTTTTGGATGTCTAGGGTTTTGGCATTCATGAGTAATATTAAAAAGGCCTCTGGAGCCTCATTGTAATCATTTTTCTCAGACGGATGCACGTAGCAGCCACATCTCTTCTCAGAGATAGCTACCACCATTCGA
>JASDQU010101486.1:43797-61261 GCA_032191745.1 Picea mariana
AAAAGGATATAAATAAGTTGAAATGGGGAGAAGTATACCACATGTTCAATAATTCCAATTTCTCCAGAACTAGATGAATTCAAAGTGTTCAAAAACATCAAGAAGTCGGGAATTTTCAGAGTAGTATCCCACTCGAATGTATTCCCATGCACAGATTCCATCACCTGGATCTTGAAGAATATATATGTGAAGGATAGATTCATCTTCAATCCCAGAAAGGATCCCACATCCTCTTTCATGCCTAAATATTTTGCGAAGTGCTATCACATCGAAAAGGAAATTAAGAAGTTGGATAACAAGCTCCTTAGTGAATTTGAATACAATCCCAAGGATCTATTTCCCAAATGGTACAGGGCCGACAAACAGTTCAAATATAGACCCACATGAGGATATCCCAAAAGTTCCCTGAGAAGACCCTATCAATACATGGTAGCCTTGTTGTGTCAGTTGTATGGGGAGCCAGATGCATCCTAGTTCTCTCTATCATATATATGCCTGTGATATACTATTGTTTGGATGAAGGAATTTCATTCAATTGGGATGATATACTATTTGAAAATTGAATGGTGGCTATCTTTGCGGTCAAAGGAGCCCATCCTAGAACATTTCCAAGATTTCACATGTCCTCATACCTCTTGGACATTATGTGCATAACTCATCAATACCCTAGGATGGGGTGGAAATGGAAACCATCTGACCCAACCATCCATGCGTACTGCAACATTCTCTGGGAGCACAATTAATGCACATAATAACAGAATATATGTGAGCATTTTCTGGCCCCCTTATACTAATTCATATTCTGCACCACTCCTCTTTGCATGATCAACAAGGCTATAGTAGTCATAAGGAGAATTTGAGACTGATATCTCATGGAGMATGACACATACATAAGAGTGTWTGGTGTAATGAATCCTCCTCATTTTMTCCCTYRGTTTATGCCTRAAAATCTTGTGCTCCAGTAGGTTGCATACCAGACCATCATACACGGGGTTGGAGGGATCTTATATTGACCAAAAAAAGGAATATGGCCACCGCTTCCACTATATGTCGAAAATTGTTTCTTTGAATTGCTCAGAAATCCAAAGAAAAGGTAAACACCCTGCTATCTTATCACTTCGGAGAGGAACAATACAAAATATATGATCCCAAGAATACTGTGAGAGACCACTTCAATAAATTTGGTCTACCTTGGGAATACACAACGGACATCAGGGAAGAGGAAGAAGTGAATTATAATGCCCAGACCTATGATGAAGTCATCTTCAACAGGCGTGGAAAGCCAAAGGGGAGGATGGCAGATGAATAAAGGGATAAAGAAGAAGCCATAAATAAAGGAGAGGAAGAGGAAGTTGATTAGTCTCCCCACACTTCCACCTCAATACACTCACGGTCGACAGAGGAGGAGGAAGAAGCACAAGCTGACAAGAAGAGAAGGGATAAAGAGAAAGTCTACAAAAAAATAATGATGCAACAAAGAAGAAGTGAAAAATCGATGAATATAGGGCCAAATCCAAAGCCAAGGAAGAAGCAAAAGATGCAGCGGAATGAGAGATAAAACTAAAAGAAGAAGAAACTAGAGAAGCAACAAAGAGGGTAACAACATAACAAGAAGAAAAGGCAGCCAAAGAGGTAACTGATAAAACAAATAAAGAAGGAAGAAAAAATAAGGATACAGAAGACAGAGGGGGTCACACCCACCCAATGGAGACATATATCTCAAAAATGCCAACTATAGGAATTGGAAAAGATACACCAAGAAGCAGTTTAAGACTAGTAATATGGGATCCATCTAACCAAGTGAAGTACTCGACTTGAGAAGCTTCACTTACGATAACAAGAACGACATAATCATATAAGAACAATTGAAGAAAGTGATAGTGATAGAATGAATTCCTATATCAGTTGGTACACATGTCCCTGTAACTTGAGATGTAAGAGATAATCCAATAACAATTTCTACAACCGAAACTGCATTCCAAACTTCTAATGAGGAAAACATTAAGAGACTATGCCAACATAATGTAGAGAAAGAAGCAAGGATCAGAGTACTAGAGGAAAGAATCCATCAAGTAAGAATTGATGAAAGCAACGTGCAAAGTTTCAATGCCAATGTTGAGAAGGACAGGAAAGAACTGGAAGAGGTTATCATAGACATGTATTCTCATCTTGACCTCTTCCATCAAGCAACTACTACCGTCATAGATAAAATTACTCAAATACAGGAAAAATTGACATAGTACAACATGATCCATGAAGGCATCGCCGACATTGATAGATGGATTGCAGAAAATCCTAATGCACTAGATGAACTCTATCGACCTTCAACATGTGAAATAAAGATATAATTGTATGCACTAGACCATTTCCAACATGTGGGGAAAAAAGAAGATAAGGAGGTTACCAAATAAATGGAGATATGCTCAAAGATACAAAAGTTGCGTCGTAATTAATCAAGAGAAGCTGACTACCTAGGCTAGATGAGCTTGGAAAAAATCTAGTAACTGAAGATTTAGTAGACAAGGTGCATGATGGCACAAATCGAAGAAAAGGAGTAGTCGAAGAATCCACTACAATCTCCATATACCTCATAGAGAAACACTTATTGCAACCTGTAAAATTGCACACCAAGATACAACCATTCATGGTGACACTGTTAAAAGACATGGGCACCATTGAATACAGTGTGGCCATAAACAATGTAGATCTAGAAAAATTGACTTATAGAAGGATCATATTCTTATATGATCAACTATAAATATGGACAACATACATCAAAGGAAAAAATCCTAGAATAAAGACAAAATAGTACCTAGTTAATGTTAATACATGTTTCTTATTTTTTTATTTTTAGCAATTGATCTCAACTTTGTCCTTATTGTACACTTGTCACTAAGAAATAGGAATCTAAACCATTTTTGTATAATCCTCTTAGAGAGGAAGGCAAAGAGTTAGTTGGCAGTTACCGAGAATTGTACAAGTAAGAGTAGAGGCTCATGTGTAAAGAAAATTTTGGATTTTCAAGCAATGTATAGACCCAAGAACTATTTCGAGAACATATACCTTGTTAATTAATATTGAGAAGTCCTTAGGGCCATTTTAATGAAGAAGGAATACTTGTGTGTGGATACATCCATGCTGTGAATTATTTCGAGTGAAGAAGAATTTTGTTCACATGGACTGTAAGGATGATTGTTTTCTTATAGATTAATTCTTATGCACTCTATGTTGTTCTGCAATTTTAAGTGTTTCCTAGAATATCTTTAAGTCTTGAGATTTCTGAGTTGTTAACACATGCATAATATAATTTAGACTGTTCTTGTTATATATATTTGCAGGAACTTGTTTCTGGTTCTTCTCTTCTATTTAAGATATCTATGTGGAAACTTGTGCAAAATTTGGTTTCATTTACAGCTCCCCGATTACTTTATCTTGATCCTATCTAGGATTTATTAGAGTATATTAGAAATAGATTAGTTTGTTTTCAATACATAGTATTCATCTAAATATTTTCATTGCACATTCACTCATCATCCATTCTCATTGGTAAATCGGATCATAACCAGCCAAAAAACCCAAAAACAATAACAATGACAGCCTGGCCAAATTTTGGATGGGGCTCCTAATCCAAACAGTTCATAGTCTAGTTGGGACTGTGTACCGGGGAGTACCACTTTCTGTTGTCGGGATAATTTAGACTCGTACACAAGAATTCACGGTACCCTTGAACTGATTTGTGCACACCTTTATCAACCCCGAGGAAAACCCTGGAGGTGAAAACCCATAAATTATTTTATAACAAATTATGGGTTAAAATAGAGACCGAAGAGAGATAGTCCCATGATGGAGGGCTCACGTTCCCTTGAATTTAGTTGGTCCATTACATGAAATTCCTAGGGAATTAGACAAAATCCTTCCAAAATTTGATCCAGACAAATGCGAGTCACCAGAAGATCTAAAAAATTTCTACCTAGCTACTCACCTATTAAATTTCCAACATGAAGATGTAGTTTGCAGGCTATTTCCTTATACTTTTTCAGGAAGAGCATCTACTTGGTATTTTAGCAGTTAGGATCCATCAAGATGGAAAAAAAAGAGAAGGTAAAATATTTCAACCAAATATTTTTCAATATCTTAATAAAATTTCCCCATGACGTAGCTCCTGCTCAATCCATAACCATTGAATATTATATGACAACATTGACTCCTTCTATATGGATGTTTGTAAAAAAGGAAAATAGGAACACCTTAGCACTTAATTTTGATGAAGATGAAATGATGGAAAGAGAGTTATCCTCTTGTGATAATCATCCACATTCTGAGGAAACCATATCAGTTGGAAATAAACCTTTGTTGTTGACTAAACCACTTGAAAAAGAGCCGAGGGATATCAATAATGTGGTGAAATTAGTGAAAAAATTATTTAACAAAGTGGTATATCTCAAGAAGAATGTGGGTGAAGGATCATCAAAGCCTTGAACTTTTCACCAATTATTTAAGGGACATGATATTCCACCAAAACCACTGGAGCCCCCTCATATGGCCTTCAACCTAAACATTTTTAGCAATGATAACTTATGCTCTTACCACCAACAAAACCACCCAGAATTAACCTTCCCTCAATGGGTCAACTCCATGACCTTGGTGATCAATTTGTTGTTAGATCAATAGATTTTAAACGATGAAAACCCTACACAAGCTCAAACTAATACTACATAAGAGATTCCTATGGAATATGCTATTGTTTTTATTGGATTGGTGTCTAGAATCAGACGATGAGAAAATAGAAGATAAATTCATGGAAGATACACTGGTATTCAAGGATTCTTTCGAAAATAATTATAATCTATGCAACAAAGGTCCAGTTCTCGACAAGGATGATAATATTACTCATAGGAAAATCACTCCTTCTGCTGCCCCAAAACTGAATGACCCACCTCCAAGTAAATCAAATGGAAAAACCAACAAATTTGTCCCAGTGTACACAAATGAACCAAGTACATATAACTCAACTGAAAATAACACTAAATTTAACGCAATAACAAACAATGAAAAAACGTCTGAACTGAAAATTAGCCAAACGATGGACAATACAAACTCACGTGCCCTTTTGTCACCTAGGTTTGCACCGCTACCTCTCCTCTCTCTTTTCTCTATGTCTTCATCAATTTTTCACATTCTAGTTGGTTAAGTCAGTTTCCCTTTTTCGAGTGACTTGGTTCTTATTCGTTTCTTTCCTGTTTGAGTCTTTGTGCATTTATGTTTCTGTTTTTCCTGAAGGATAAAATACATGTTGTATTTGGTTTGGAATGCTTGTCATCACATTTTTCATTGATTGAGCTCACAACAGGTTGACCAAGCCTTTTTATATACACAGGAAACAACCGTGGACAAACATAGCCATTCAGAATGGTCATTTTCGGGTCAGGATTATCAAAACGAACATGGTAGCTTTCAACGGTAAAGATCCACTAGGACAATCAGATTAACAGCTCCCATCCGGGGTACAGAATCATGTGGGTTTTAAAATCATCACTTTGGGAGATTTTCATACTTTACCATCAGAAACTCCCGAAGTGTCGTAGAAGTCGAAGTGTCGAAGTCTCGAAGAGACGAAGTCTGGAAGTGAATTTGGACCATCCATCAGTGGGGACACATGGAAAAAGATCATTCACTTCAGAGATTTTTCCTTCGAGATATTTTCATGCTTTACATTCGAAACTCTCGAAGCCCAAAATTATGAAAACCTGAAGTGAATCTGGACCATCCATCAACGGGAACACGCGGCAACAGGTCATTCACTTCATAGATTTCTCCTCCAGGAGTTTTTCATGCTTCACATTTGAAACTCCCAAAGCTCGAAGTGCTGAAGTATGTGGCAACCATCATTCATGACACATGGGGCACTCATTAGTTGTGACACGTGGCACTCATTCCAGGTCATTTGGTTGTGACATTCACCCATTTCCACATGACACGTGTCACCCTTCTTTCCATGACATATCATCATCCATGACATCATATGATGTTAGGCCACCATGTCACTTCAGAGATTTCCCTCTGGGAGATTTTCATGTCTAACATTTGAAACTCCCGAAACTTGGATTTCTGAAGAAAATATGGACCGTTCATTGGTCACTATGTGTGGCGACAGATCATTCACTTCGAAGATTTTCCTCCAAGAGATTTTTCATGTTTCACATTCAAAACACCCGAAGCTCGAAAGTCCGAAGTGAATCTGGACCATTGATCCCAAGTCAACGAGAACCATCGATCCTTGCAACAAGTAAATATCACCTGGATCACAGATTGTAGTTAGATCGATGGCCATACTTCATTTTGGGGACGAAAACTTTTCGGACGTTAATTTTCTAGAGCAGTGCTGCAATTGGAACCATGATATTGTTGGAAGGGTACATGGTAGATCGTGGGAGATTGCGGGACCAAAGGTGGTGTGGACCCAAACCACCCTCAACAACTCCCACAATAACATGCTTAAATGACATCAGGTCAGCGTGTCACCTCCACGTCACCTTCATGTCACCTCCATTCATTCCACTCACACATGTTACCCCCACTTGCCTCCACCTCATCTACATCCACGTCGTCCACCTTCACACGTCCTATATTCCTATTGGACGCTCGCTGCCATGTCTTCCTGTTCACAAAATTTTTATTGCAGTGAAATCAAGGAGAAGGGTCAGTTATAGTCGAGATAAAGTGTGCTTAGAAGCTGAAAGCCCTGTCACAGATAGATAACATGGACATCGTACCATATTCGACACAACCTGTTCCAAAACGATTCAATAGGCTATCTCTTCTTCAAGCAGAGATTTGCTCATGCAACTAATTGTCTCCAGTGGCCTCTGACAGATCGTAGGCATACCATTATTCAACACAAAGCCTTTCTCTATCACTCCGAGGCCTATTTTATGCCAAATTCAGTTCCTCCAATGCATGCATGAGTTTCTGTCTCAGAGACAGTAGTAGTTTTTAGCTGATTAATTCCCGCATTACTTAGATTATATACAAGAGTGGTCTTCTGTGTGTGATAAAAACCACTCTTGCTGATTAAGTCCAGTGTCTTAGTGAAGTTAAGAATTTGTTTTATGAACAATTATTGAAATTTAGGTCTTAGTCCCCTAAGGATGGGAGCCTCGACAACTCTTTTAAATAATTAGCTTTTGGATATTGTAAAGGTCATATTTTTGGGGAAAGAATAGAAATACATCAGACCGGTTGGACCCATTCTATGCATGGATTAAATATCTCTACTTGATGAACATACTCTTGATGAAAATGTTTCGTTCAAATATTTATGTGTTTTTATTCTTATCTTGAATAGAGTTTATGGTTTGTGCAACATACATTTCATTTCCTTTAAGCTATTGTATAACTTGTTTTCACTGATATGCAACTTGTGAAACAACTAATGATTTGGTGATTTTATTTATTTATTTGCAACCTGTGGGATTAACTATGTTTTTGATACATGTTTAATGTCTTGAAATAATATTTTAAGTATTGAAATTTTTGCAGAAGATTATTCATTGAGTGGTTTGTTGTTTCCCCCTGTTTTTCTATTATTTCACTGGTTTGTCTTTAGTGTACCACCAACCAAGGAGGACCCTCATCCCTATCATTCTGCCAACCCAACCATCTTTTTTCTTGATAGGATAACCCTTTGACCAACCAACACAAAAATAAAAGAAAAAATCATTCTAAAATGATAGGTGGCCTAGATTTTCCCTTCAGCAGTCAGGTGTAGACCTTAGGACCAACATCTTCTAGTGCCATTGTTGGGGAACAAAGAAAAGAAATATATTTCCCTGGGATAATGAAAAATTGATCAGCTCTGAAATTTGATGGTGAACAAATATTAGACACAGACAGATTGCCATGTTTCACCTGGTGACTTCATTGAGTAAATTTTAAAGAAGAAATATTGGCACCCATAAAAGGATTCAACAGATACAAATATGAAAACAACAAATCCAAGAAGGCTCATTCTAACCCTGAGAGTAACACAATAGCCTCTGAGCCATAAAGGAAACTAAGAAGATCCACTATATCCCAGATATATACTTCCCCCCTCAAGGGTAAAGTTGCACACAAAGAGCCTACGTCTAATCCCAATCACAAGCATATTGAATTTGATAGCCCTGAGAATCATAATTCTAAAGGGGCTTAGACAACTTCAACTCCTGATTCCACTTCAGTATCTAGTTCTGCATCCACCCTTGTATCTCCCATCAATTTGCAGATCCTTATTATTCAAGCCATGGCCTTTAACAGGATGGATGCCATAATTGCTGCCAGATATGCACCCCTAGTTCTTCCTGTAGCCTTGCATGCCTTCCCAGTCACAGATTACATGAAATATTTACCAAGATATAATGGGGAAGGTGAGGTAACTGTTGAGGACCATTTGGAATCCTTTTATATCTTTGCAGAAAACTTTAACATTGATTATGCAGATGTGTGGATGAGGTTGTTTGTACAGAGTCTAGGGGGGGAAGTAAGAAAATGGTTCATAGGTCTTCCCCCAACCTCCATTGCAGATATTGAGGCATTGGATGAAACTTTCATAAAGCAATGGGGATATAGGAGAGATTACCTCTACTACATCACGAAGTTTGGGCCCTAAAGAGAAAGAATGGTGAATCTATTTCAGATTTCACCAAGATATTCAATAAGATGTATGGTAGAATCCAATATGAAATCAAACCAACTGAAGCCTCTACCAAGATCACTTATGCTAATGCATTTTATGTAGAGTTATCCCTCCTACTAAGAGAGATAAGAAAAACTAGACCATTGTCCATGCAGGAAGAAAACATTGAAGTTGAATCTAATATTTTGGCATCGGACAGACTAAAGACTAGATCTGATAAAGAGAAGAAAAAACAGAGAGAGGATCCACCTACCTCCTCTAACTCAGCCACATCTGACCCCAAAATTGAGGAAATGACCAAAACCTTGAAGGATATGACTTCTAAAATAGCCAATCTAAAATGGGAATCCAAACAGCCAAGCCAAACTTTTCAAGGGGGTGGAAATAGAAATCAAAATCAGTTCAAGGGGACTAATGATGCCCCTCCAATAATGTAGTGAGAAAGGAGAAATGATGATGATCAAAGGGTAGTGCCCCATTTCCAAAAACATCAAGTTGAGGGGATGGATGTAGACAGTGTTGCTTTGGATGATATTGCTGTTCTTTTCAATGAAACAGATTATTATACCATCCATTTAACACAACAAGAATATGAAGTAGCACAAATATCAAATCAATTTGATGATCAGATAGTAGAAGAGGAATTTATTCAAAGCCAACCCAAGAAGAAATATGATTTGAGGACAAGAGCAGGAGCTTCCAAGGTCACTACCTTTGATCAAAACAAACAAGATAAAGTCCCCCCCAAGACAAGTCCAAATAAAGGTATGTTATTTAAAACTCAACAACTTCCTCTATCAAATCCCGCAGTCCCTGAAATGAAAGAGTCTGGTAGGCCACCAAACTCTTTCATCCTAGAACATGAGCTGAGAAAAATCAAGATCCCTGTGCCTTTGACAGAATTGTTAAAAAATGAACCTTTCAAAAAATCCATCATGAAAGTTTTGCAACCCACTCCTTCTAGTGTATCTTCTGATGTCATTAGTCTACAGGATGAAAACTAAACCATTACTGTGGGCCCACACATTGAGGATGGATATGATGCTTCTCCTCCTTTCTATATATATTTGAATGTCCATGATAAGATCTTGCATAAATGTCTTATGGACTCAGGAGCCTCTCACAATGTCATGCCCAAAGTCGTTATGGAAGAACTAGGTCTGGAGATTACCAAGCCTTACCAATACCTGTAATCCTTTGATTCTAAGATAGTGAAATGTTTGGGGTTGATAAAGGATATGGTGGTTTCTCTAGCGCAATTACCCATGAAGAGTGTAGTGATGGACATTGTTGTAGCAGGCATTCCCCCAAATTTTGGTATGCTTTTATCCAGAACGTGGGCTAAGAAAGTCGGAGGATCATTACAAATGGACCTCACTTATGGAACCATTGCTATGTTCGGAGGAGAACGTAGGAGGATATATATAGAGGTAAGGTTAGCCTACATTGTCAGTGACCATCAGAACCCAAGAAATCACCCAATTTATGCTTTCGAATATGATATTGGCTCATCTGTATTTCATTTAAATGACGATGAACCTAAAATATCAGTTAGCCAATGCAACAATCAACCACTGACAAGTCAACAAAACAGAGCATGGAAGATGTATTTCGATGGTTCTTCATCAAAAGAAGGATTAGGTGCAGGTATACTCCTTATTTCCACTTCAGAAGAAGTAATAACCCTCTCTTATAAGTTGGAGTTCGAAACTACTAACAATATAGATGAATATGAAGCTCTGGTATTGGGATTGAGGGATGGCAAAGGCATGGCCATTGATTGTTTAGCAGTTTTTGGTGATTCTGAGTTGGTCATCAATAAAGTGAGGAAAACATATCAAACTAAGCAACAGAGGCTCAAGAAATACATAAACGAGGTATGGGATCTGATCGATAATTTCTTTCTGGCATTTAACATTTCTTTCATTCCCAGGGAACAAAATCAGAAGGCATATTCTCTGGCCTTGGCTTCCAGTACTTTCAGGACTCCCATTGGCCCAAATATTAAATATCAGGTGGAAATCAAACATAGAACAACCATACCAGACAACATAAAGCATTGGAAAGTCTTTAGTGAAGATTGGGAGTTGCAGATATTTCTACACACCATTGAAGAATTCTCCCATATCTCAATTGATCAAAAGGGTCAAGTAGGAGAAGATGAGGAATTAGAAGATCAACAAGCATCTCATCTGCTGAAGAAAGTGGTTGCTCATGACATTTTGGAGCTGAAAACCAACCACATTTTGAGAGGACTAGTTCCTTTGGAGAGATTGTTTGATAGTAATAATGTTTACAAAGGAGCTTCCATGAAGAGTTAATAAGAAGAGGTGACAAATCGCAATATTGGGACCAGTGAGAATATTAAGATCATCAAGGTTTCCAAAGTGTTAGCTGCAGAACAAAAACATAGGTACGCCAATCTCATTAAAAATTTTGCTGATACTTTTTCATGGTCCTATGAAGATTTGAAGACATTTGACATTGACATCATCCAACATAAGATCCCTCTAAAGGCTGGCTCCAAGTGGTGAGATATGCTTGTGTGTGGACTTCAGAAATATCAACCACTGTTCTCTGAAGGACAATTAACCCCTCCCCAAGATGGATCATATTTACAGAGGGTGGTAGGTACACACATGATCTCCTTGTTAGATGGATACTTTGGTTATAACCAGATAGCAGTTTGTGAAGAGGATAAATAAAAAACAACATTCACTACCCCATGGAGAACATTCATGTATGATAAGATGCCCTTTGGGTTGATGAATGAAGGGGCCACTTTTCAGAGGGCCTTGGACATTACTTTCATTGGGGAAAAAGAAAAATTTATGGTTATATACTTGGATGACATCACCATCTTCTCCAAGTTTGATGATGAACATTTGCAGCATTTGGAGCAGGTTTTCAAGAAATGCAGGAGATATGGAATATCTCTCAATCCTAGGAAGTCTCAGTTTTCCATGCCAAAAGGAAATCTCTTGGGCCACGTCATATCAACAGAAGGTATAAAAATTGATCCAAACAGGGTTTGTTCCATTCAAGATATTGAGATCTCCAGAAACAAAAAAGTTGTGCAGTCTTTCATTGGTAAGATAAACTTCCTCGGACGTTTTGTGTCAAATTTTGCTGAAATTCTGAAGCCTATTACTAACATGTTGAAGAAATATGATGTGATAAAGTGGTCCTTGGAGGAAAAATAATATTTTCAAACAATCAAGCAAGCTTTAGTTGAGGACCCTGTATTGGCCAACCCTGACTACACCAAATATTTCATCATCTTATCCTTTGCTTAAGAGGAAACCATTGCTGCTATACTGCTGCAGAAAAAAGAAGAAGGTCATGAGCAGCCAATAGCCTTTTTTAGTAGAGCCCTCCAAGATGATGAGCTGAAGTATGATATATTAGAGAAGCAGGATTATGCATTGGTCAAAGCACTCAAGAACTTTAGGGTTTATGTGCTATAGTCTAGCATAACAACCTTTGTTCCTAGCATCAATGTCAAAGAGATTCTGGTCCAGCCAGACAGTGAGGGGAAAAGAGGAAAATGGATTGTCAAACTGTTGGAGTATGACCTAAACATAAATCCCACCAAGCTAATCAAGGGGAAATGACTGGCCAAATTTCTATTAGAATTAAATTGTAAGGTGCTAGAATTGCATCAAATATTCACCCAATCAGATGCACCCATCATACATCATGGACAAGACAACTTACAGGTATTTGAAAAATACTCCTCTTCATCTTGGTATAAAAGCATCATCTATTTTCTACAACATTTTGAATTTCCACCAGACGTGAAGAAGACAAAGGCCAAGTCTCTCAAATTGAAATCCATCAAATTCTGCATCTCAGACCAGAACCTGTATTGGAGAGATCCTGCTGGCATCCTATTAAAATGGCTTGATGAAAATGAAGCCAAGCAGGTCACATCAGAAATTCACCAAGGAGTATGTGGAGGACACCATCATTGGAAGGACACATCTCTCAAAATCCTGAGGGAATGATACTATTGGCCCACCCTTTTCTTTGATGTTTTTTCTACTGTCAGGGCCTGCAATGAATGCAAAATGTTTGCAGGGAAAAAAAAGTTACTATCACTGCCCCTAAAACCTATCACTGCTGGTGGTCCATTCCAACAATGGGGGCTAGACTTCATCAGAGAGCTAAATCCACCCTCCAGTGGAAAACACAAGTGGATCCTCACTTCCACCAACTACTTCACCAAATGGATTGAGGTTGTGCCCACCAGGAATGCCAATGATAAGGTAATCATGAATTTCCTGTAAACCAATATTTTTTCCAGATTTAGTTTCCCCAGTAAGCTTGTAACAGACAATTCCCAAGCGTTATAGTCCAAATCCATGATTGACTTCTGTGGCAGTCATAAAATTTCCTTGACACTTCCACACCTTATTATCCTCAGGGGAATGGTTTGGCAGAGTCGTTAAATAAAACTCTCATCAGAATTATCAAAAAATTGTTGACTGATAACAAGAAATCCTAGGACCCCAAACTTAAGTATGCTTTGTGGGCTGACGGAATCAACACTAAGAATTCTCTGAGAACCTCACCATTCCAGCTTGTTTATGGCATAGATGTTGTTTTTCTCACTCAACTTGGTATACCAGTCCTAAAATTCTTCCAGGACGATATTGAGGAACCCAATGACATTTAAAGGCGAATCTTCCAGATCATAGAAGTTCAAAAAAGAAGAGAAGCATTGGATCAGAGGATAGAAGCATACCAGAGCAAGATCAAATCATCTTTTGATAAGAAAACCAAGAAGGATATTTTTCAGGAAGGTGACCTGGTCTTGAGGTGGGATGCCCGAAGGGATGACAAGTCCAAGCATGGTAAATTTGACAACCTCTAGTTTGTCCCTTTTAAGGTGGTTGAAGTTTTGAACAACAACACATCTATCCTACACAACCTATACGATACAGAGATATTTGGAGGCCTCATAAATGGGCACTTCCTGAAACACTATTTTGTTTGAGGATGGGGGGAAGGTTCCTGTTGTACCATAGATGATATCCTTTATTGTTGCTTTTGATTAGTTAGTCATGTGTGAATAAAGACTCCATAGCCCAACAAGGCATTGGGGTGTAGTTTTAGTTTTTCAGTTCAATAAAATGCATGTTTGAGGCACAGTAGCAGATACACAGGGCTGTCATATGTAAACAAAGGTAAGAAATGAAAGGTAAGAGCATTTATTTAATCTCAAGGCACCAATCTATAGTTATTAGAACCTCACAGGGATGAGGTATCCCCAATTGGAGCCAATGTTGTAACCTAGGTCTTCACCCCTGCCTCTTCTCTCTTTTTTCCCTATGCCTTCATCAATTTTTCACATTCTGGTTGGTTAAGTTAGTTTCCCTTTTTCGAGTGACTTGGTTCTTATTCGTTTCTTTCCTATTTGAGCCTTTGCACATTTCTTTTTCTGTTTTTCCTGAAGGATAAAATACATGTCATATTTGGTTTGGAATGATTGTCATTACGTTTTCCATTGATTGAGCTCACAACAGGTTGACCAAGCCTTTTTATATACACAGGAAACACCCGTGGACAAATGCAGCCATTCAGAAAAGTCATTTTCTGGCCAGGATTTTCCAAACGAACAGGGTAACTTTCAATGGTAAAGACCCACCACACCGATCTGATAAATGGCTCCCGTCCATTCGGGGGTGCAAAATCATGCAGGTTTTAAAATCATCACTTTGGAAGATTTTCATACTTTACCATCAGAAACTCCCGAATTGCCGTAGAAGCCAAAGTGAATCTGCACTGTCCATCAATGGGGACACACAACAACAGATCATTCACTTCAGATATTTTTCCTCCGGAAGATTTTCGTGCTTTACATTCGAAACTCCTGAAGCCCGAAATTCTGAAAACTCGAAGTGAATATGGATCGTACATAAACGGGAACGTGCGATAGAAGATCATTCACTTCAGAGATTTATCCTCCGGGATATTTTCATGCTTCACATTTGAAACTCCCGAAGCCCGAAGTGCGGAAGTACGTGTAAACCACCAGTCATAGCACATGGTGCACTCATCAGTCATGACACGTGGCACTCATTCTAGGTCATTTGGTTGTGACATTTGCCCATTTCCACGTGACATGTGTCACCCTTATTTCCATGACACATAAGCAGTCGTGACATCATATGACGTCAGGCCACCATGTTAGTTCAGAGATTCTCCTCCAGGATATTTTCATGCCTAACATTTGAAACTCCCAAAACCCAGATTTCCGAAGAAAATCTAGACCGTTCATTGGTCACAACGTGTGGTGACAGATCATTCACTTTGGAGATTTTCCTCCGAGAGATTTTTCATGTCTCACATTCAAAACACATGAAGCCCGAAAGTTCGAAGTGAATTTGGACCATTGATCCCAAGTCAACGAGAACCATCGATCCTGACAGTAGCTAAATATCACTCGGATCATAGATTGTAGTCAGATCAATGGCCATACTTCATTGCGGGGATGCAAACTACCTGGACGTTAATTTTCTAGAGCGGTCTCACAATTGGAACCACAGTATTTTTGGAAGGGTACGTAACAACTTGTGGGGGATTGCGGGCCCAATGGTGGTGTGGACCCAAACCACCCTCAACAACTCACGCAATCACATGCTTAAATGACAACAAGTTACCGCATCACCTCCACATCACCTTCACGTCACCTCCACTCATTCCACTCACGCCTGTCACCCCCACTCCCCTCCACCTCATCTACATCCACGTCGTCCACCTTCACGCATCATGTCTTCCTATTGGACGCCCGTTGCCACGTCTTCTTGTTCACAAATAGTTCATCGTAGTGAAAGCGAGGATAAGGGTCAGTTATAGTCGAGATAAAGTGCACTTAGAATCCGAAAGCTCTGTCGCAAACAGAGAACATGGATATTGTAGTAGATTCGATGCAACCAGTTCCAGAATGATTCAAAAGACTCCCTCTTCTTCAAGCAGAGATATGCTCATGCAACCAGTTGTCTCCAATGGCCTTTGACAACTCGCATGGATACCATTATTCAACACAGATCCTTTCTCTGTCACTCCGAGGCCTATGTTCTGCCAAATTCAGTTCCTCCAGCGCATGCATCCGTTTCTGTCTTAGAGACAGTAGTAGTTTTTAGTTGATTAATTCCTGCATTTCTTAGATTAGATACAAGAGTGGTCTTCTGTGTGTGATAAGAACCACTCTTGTTGTTTAAGTCCAGTGTATTAGTGAAGTTAAGACTTTGTTTTATGAATAGTTATTGAAATTTAGGTCTCAGTCCCCTAAGGACGGGAGCCTCAACAACTATTTTAAATAGTTAGCTTTTGGATATTGTAAAGGTCATACTTTTGGGGAAAGAATAGCAATACATCAGATTGGTTGGACCCATTCTATGCATGGATTAAATCTTTCTACCTGGTGAACATACTCTTGATGACAATGTTTTGTTCAAATCTTTATGTGTTTTTATTCTTATCTTGAATACGGTTTAGGGTTTGTCCAACGTACATTTCATTTCCTTTAAGTTATTGTATAACTTGTTTTCACTGATATGCAATGCGACAAACAAATAAATCTTTGGTGAAAATTTGTTTTATTTTCAACCTGTGGGAGTAACTATTTTTTTGATACATGTTTAATATCTTGAAATACTATTTTAAGTATTGAACTTCTTGCAACAGATTATTCATTGAGTGGTTTGTTGTTTCCCCCTATTTTTCTATTATTTCACTGGTCTGTCATTAGTGTATCACCAGCCAAGGAGGGCCCTCATCCCTATCATTCTACCAACCCAACCATATTTTTTCTTGATAGGATAACCCTGTAACCAACCAACACAAAAATAAAAGAAACAATCATTCTAAACTAATAGGTGGCCTAGATTTTCCCTTCAACAGTCAGGTGCAGACCTTAGGACCAACATGCCCTAGACTACATTGTAATAGAAGACATGAAGAAAAAAAAAGCCAAAATTTCCATGTTTGATATCTATTCATTACTGCAACAACGTGAGCTCTTGAATGATGCTTTTAACCCTGATGATACTTAGAAAAGCATGGTCGTTGTTACTGACAACTCCCTACCGAGAGATGAGGCACAAGAAATACACAAAGTAGAAAGCACAACTATATCCCACATTTTCTGCTCACCTATGATATTTTTAATTTTAAGGTGCATAACTGTCTAGAAAATTTAGGTGATTCATCTAACATAATGCCTTTTACTCTCTACCAAAAATAAACGTTGTTCCACAGATGACCAAAACCAGAATTATGTAGTTAGATAGGATATATGTTAAATTAAAGGGAGAAATTAAGGATGTATTGATTAGGATTTCATTTGTTCTTAGGGTTCCTCAAACAATAGATATCGTCATTGTTGATATACTAGAGAGTTATGGTTTTCTATTAAGAAGGGATTGGTCGGCCAAACTTCAAGGCTATTTTTCTACTGATTTGTCTCACTTGTGGTTGCTATATAAGGGTAAGATGAATCAAATTCGAGTAAATAGAGAGGCCCACATGAGGCACATGGTGACAAAAATGGAAGGTAAGAACGAAACTATAAGTTTTGCACATTCCATCTTGGGAAATCATTTATTTGAGATTGATTATGGATGTTATGAGGCACATGTTGGTTGTGGAGCCTAATTATCTTCATGATGTAGAGGTCCTTGCTTTCAGCTGTGTTTATACCCCATGAAGTATTTACACCCCAGAAGTATGTACACTCTTCCACGCGGGGGAGTGCAGAGGGGGGGTACCCCCTCTGCGGGGTCC
>JASDQU010101486.1:61361-81185 GCA_032191745.1 Picea mariana
TGTGAGAAGAAATTGTGTCTGGAGGACCTATTCCGGACCCTGGAATGATCCGGAGTGTCAAGGAGTTATTTGACAGTGCCTACAAGCTCAGGAGGTATAGCGGTGTTATGAAACCATAGCCGGTGTGGTCTATGGCCACAGGGAGAGAGGACTCCACACCAGAAGTGTTAGAGCCTTAGGATCTGTTTGGGAGGGAAGGCGAACCCTCATGACCATCGGATCTCGAAAGTGTGCGTAGGGTTTAAAAACCCTTTGGAGTTGCACAAGAGTGTGGGAATCGCGATACATGAACTCCGAAAAACCCGAGAAGATATACGCTGTAGATCTGGGAGGAAGGCTCGACCGTTAGATCTGGCAGAGTTGTGCTCGAGTTAGTTGCGAAAACCTTTCAGATTTCGCAAAGTCAGGAGATGGGAAGTGAGGGAGGTGAACACCTCCAAAACCCGAAACCCGAAATCTCGAAACGATCTACACCGTAGATCGTAGGAAGGGATTTGACCGTCGGATCAAGTTGACGAGTAAACCGTAATTTTGGGATTTTGGCAAATGGAATTTTGAGATGTGGGATGCACGAACTCTCGATGCCCGAAACCCCGAAACGCCAAAAAGATCTGCACCGTAGATCTGAGGAAGGAGTCTAAACGTTGGATTTTTCTTGGAATGGACGAGGGCACATGGATGTGTACCACGTGCCAGTGAGTCGAGAAGACAGGCGAGAGTGGTGGGACCTGATGATGTCATCGAAGGTGACGTGGGCCCTCCTAAATGTACCACACGCCACTGTGGTGAAGGGCGATAGCTGTGCTGTGGGCTCGGAGAATAAAGTAATTTTCGATTTCATAATTCTTAAAGGAGGAGAATGAAGGCTCAACACTCCAACTCGCGAAGTCGCGAGTTGGCGAAGAAGTGATAGCACTTAGCCCTAGCCTATGGTCATGTGTAGCATGCGATAGCGAGGAGGGAGCCATACCCATTGCTGTTCCTGAGTTTATACTTTAAGGTTATAAAGTATACTGTCAAGGCATCCGTAAAGGTAAAGGTAATTAAAGGATAAGAATCAAAAGAAGGGTAAAGCAGAATCATTTTCTCAACTGTCTCTGTCTAGCCTCCCATTGTTCTTGGATGCTGATATCCCTCTCAATAGCATCCCATGAGCGTACTAATTCAGCCCGGTTGGTCGCTGTTTGCAGAATGGTATTAAGTAGGTTTAAAGCAATACTGTTTTGATCTTGGAGACCAGGTTCCATATTGGGTTGTCTGCTATTTGGGATAGTCACGAGGAGTAAAATTTTATTTAGTTATGAAAGAATTCGATAAATTGTTACTTCGGTTTTTTAAGAGATGAGAATAGGAAAAATAGTTTAGAAATTCAAAATAATAACATAAATACAGTTGAGGCCGTTTCCTAGACTTGAAACAATTTGAGAATCGTAAAATAACAAAGAAATACCACGGAAAAATATGAGGCTTTAATCAAGAAAGAATCTCATATTGCAATAGGAAATAAAGAAGAAAACGAGATTTCTAATGAAGTGTTAAATATCATGGTTCAAATGATCCACAGGTCTTAAAATTACTGATACCAATTTCAGAGGAAAAGTTGTAAATAACTTGATCACAAAATCAATCTAAACTATAAAATATGTATATAAATAAACTTCAAATTGATCATTCATTAGAAAGACATTTAAAGGGAAACATAGGAAAATATGGTAAACAAGGTTAAAGAACACATAGCTACAAGTTGGCAGGATTCAGAATCTCGTCTGTATCATATATCACAGTGGATTGAAAAAATTTAATTATAATCGGCTCTCTCAAAAGACCAAAAGCCTTTTCTCAGTCTTCTCAAAATATATTTATACAGGATCATCAAATATTTTCCCGTTGGTGATTAACCAACTTCCTAAGACTACGGTTACATGGATGAATCATGTCAAACCGTTTACATTTCTTTTCTAATTTCTAATGATGAAAATATTCAAAAGAGTACTTTTATGTTTGTGTTGATGAACTTCCTTCTTCCGCTTCAAGATAGTGAAAACATTTTCCCAAAAACTTCACCAAAACTTTGGGAACGTCTGGTATCTCTTTTGCCTCAAATATGAAGAATCTTTTCTGTAATTCGGGCAAACGATCTTCTATTATCTTCCTTGTGAACTTAATAGTTTGCAACTTTAAGTTCAGTATCACCATCCACTTGTCGATTTCAGAGATATTAATTATCTTAATTTTTGGGATCTCTACCTTCATTTCCTCCAACTCTTCCTTGAACCTTAGCTGGTGCTTGACAATGTTAATCTCTCCTAATAACCCGGGACAGTCATTTTTTCCAATATTCAATGAAGTCTTTTTTAAGAGATCAAAAATCCCTTGACAATCATCATTGACATCTCTGGTTATTCTTTTATTTTCAGCCAGGTCTGCTTCCCACACTTTGAGTATTACATCTCCTTTAACTTGTTCTGAAATGGATAGTTTCTAAATCTTTCTGACCTCTTCCTTTGTTGAAAGGGCTACTGCTTTTTGGAAAGTCGTCCTGGCCGCTTTCACTTCTCTTTCTTTCTGGAGAACATTCTCCAAAGATTTATTTGTTTCTTGAAAGTAATTCTGGACAACTTCCATATTTAAAAACACATTCTGTTGTTCCTCCTCTATTTTCAAATGTATTCCCAATATCTGAGCTTGGAAAATTTCAAGTTCTACCACTTGATTTGAAATAGAACTAATCTTATCTTGTAATTTTTTATTTTCTTCTTCCTGCTTTAGGACTTATGCCTAGGTGACCTGTATTATCTGATTTGCTTCCTCTAAGCTTGTTTTCATTTTCTGAATCTCTTGAATATCTTTTAATGTAGCTTGTTCTAGACCCTTTATTATTCCCCAACTGATATTTCTTTCATTTTCTTTCAATTTACCCTGTAGCTGATCTGTCATTTGGTCTTTTTGTTCCAACATGGTTGTCAAACTGCCTACAGAATATAAATTTGCTGATGCTAAAGCTCCCATCGTGCCTGCTATCTCTGTGGAAAATTCTCCATCTTTAAGTTTCTTTCCATCTATAATGACCCTATGCTTTTTAACCATCCCATCTCCTCTTGGATGGATTTCCTGTTTCAAGATTGCCCTTCTCTTTTTACTGAAAAAATAATCTGATGAAGGAATCTCATCCCTAGAAATTGGCTCCAAATCATTGACATACAGAGCTCCCTCGTGGGGGTTCCCATAAGTGGACTGCAATGGAGTCAAGGAAGTAATGGGACTTCCAAGCTCTATCGATGTTGTTCCTCGTGTATTTTCTGGAACATCCTTAGGGATTTCTGGGGATGTTTCTAGCTCTTTTCCCTTCCCTGCCTCTGATTATTTTGTCTGGGAAATTTCCGCATCTTGTGAAGGTATTCCAGTATCCTTCATCTTGCCTTTAGTATTTTATTTGTCCTGTATATTTGTTTCAAAACCCGGGGGAGGCCCTTCCTGCTCTGGAGGTGGGGTTGTAGCTTTGCCCTGCAAAGTTTTGGGTAAATAGCTTCTCCTATGGCTCTGGAATGACGTGAAACCAATCTGTGTGTTAGGTGGTAGGGCCTGTACTCTGTTCAATACCTCTTCATAGGATTTAACCTCCTTAAATACGTCATCATAAACAGATGTTTCGTGCTCATAAGCTTTTAAATTACAATGCATCAAATGTTTGCTTATTAATTGATAGGGGTCATGCTTTCTGTGTTCAATGTCTACCAATTTTACTTCTTCTAGTGATTCCGCCTCTACTTTAGAATGGCCTAGATTCAGTAATGAAAATTTCCCGACATGTACAGGGAAATTTGGCCATGACTTCTTCTAAGCTGCCTTTAGCTCCAATCCAATGCTGCCTTTTACTATCTGGTGGGCTACCTCTCTACACACCAATCTGTCCGGTAGGAATTTAGGGAGTGCATGAGGGGGAATAGAACAACTATAAACCCTAATGTAGGAAAAATTATCGTCAACAAACTAGTCGGCTATTGCTTTAAGATTTTTTGTGACTGTATCAGAAATGCGAGGGGGTTCGCATCCCAAAAATATTTTATGCATCAGAATTATAACAAAATGACAAATTTCATAAAATGCATCCTTAGAATTTTCTTCCCAAAGGGCAGAATGATATTCATGAATGGGTTCTGGACAGGTTATGTTCCAACTCCAATTCATTAAGGGAAAAGGAGTCACATAGATGATTGCATCCATAATGTATGCTGACATGTAAAAGGCCACTGGTTGTCCCTTTGATTTTTCAACTTTGTAGTTTGAGATTTCTTGTCTTAGGTTATCCGACAAAATCTTACTCCAGTTAAAAGCATACCCTTCTGAAGCTTCTTCTAAAAAGGGCACCCAATCTGCATGAAAATGGCAGGGATCTTTTCTCCCGAAAAGTCTACATAGCATAATGGCTACGTAGACCATGTATTCATTCAAGGATGCTGTAGCATAAACCCCATGGGTATCGGCTCTAAATTTTGATGGACACCTCCACCATTTTCTAATCATATCAGGATAAGTCCGGTCTACCTCAGTGCATTCTTTCCTCTGAAACTCTGCTAAAAACTCGGCATTAAAAGTATGTTTAGGATTTGGCGAGAGTTTATACATTACTTGTATATGTTCTGGCCTGAATGAGCCGATGACGACTCCTTGATCGTTTAAGACGATCCTCGTCGGGATATCGACCTTTTCAAGAGCCCAACTAATCATATCATTGTATGCCACTAGCCGAGGGCGTGTAACGATCTTATGAAGCTCTGATTTAGCTATGTCCCGATAGTGATTCTCAGAATCAGGATGAGCATTCTTGAGTTCACATTCGAGAAATTCAGAAATTTGAGTCCAATATTTAATGGAGTCTATAGCGTGTGGCATGGTGTCGGAGATGATATCTCCTTCCTGTGTATCTTCACTCTTCTTCGGTGCCTTTTTCGGTGCCATGACTTTACGTTAAATGGAAAACCTGTCATAGAAAATGAATGAATGAGATTAGCTGAGTGTTTCTTGCGCTTGATAAAATGAAAACACAGACATTCAAATGCTCTTTTAATTCATTTAAAAGTGACGGGATTGACGCAGCTGACAAGAATTCCAAGCATTTAATGCGGAAGATATTTTACTGAGATACGCATTAGTACCACGTATCACCATTGATTCATTATTTAAATGGCCGTATTTTAGCGCCTTTGGTTTTTTAAAGAAAAATCGAGACATTTTACTCAATCGAAAACCGAAACATGAATGAAACCTTAATTTTTTTTTATCATTAATCATGCTTTGGAAAAGGGTTAATTGGTGCTAATCATAGATTAAGACCGAAGATTTTGTTTTTCGGGATTTCGGGGATCGTGTTGTTGAGAAGTATGTCATCGATGAAATCCAATCTTCGAAATCGCGACGTGTTAATTAAGACTTAAACATTTTAGCAAAGTAATTGATTGATATTTAGCATTTTGGGATTTTGGAGATCATTTTGACAAGAAGTATGTCATTGACAAATCCCGATTTCCGAAGTTGCGAAATCGCGACGTGTTTTAAAAATAGGACTTAAATTCATCTTAATTAACTAACTAATCAGGGTTAAGGAAAAATAGAGTTAGTTCGGTTTAACACAAATTATGGATCAGTATTTCGCGATTCGGGATTTCGGGGATCATTTTGACAAGAGATGTGTTATCACTGAACCCCGAATCCCGAAATCGTGAAATGATTAACTTAAGCCTTAAATTTTTGTGTTTGAGAATTAATTAATTAGCATTTAAACTAACTCTCTCTATTTCGGGAAATCAGGGATCGGGATTTCACGAATCAATTTATATTGAAGAATATGTTTTCAGCAAACCCTGAATCTCAAAAACTCTTTAAAGTTAACCTTAAATCCGTTAGTTTTAAAGCTTATCATGATTAAAATAATTTTATAGAAAATGCGTCGAGATTCTTATAATACTTTTAGGTTTTTTACCTTTTATTATTCAAATAATTGAGTTCTTCGGGAAATTGGTATCGTGCGTTTGGGAATGATAACGAAACTTACATTTTATGAAAAGCCGAAACCCGAAAAAAGGAAAGTTTAGGTCATAGGGATAAATTTTTTTAAGAATTGTTTCAACATAGGCTCCAACTGGGGACCTCGTCTCCTTGTGGGATGAGGAGAACATGTAGACTTAGTGCCTTTATTGGGTTAATTGGGTCAAGGGTTTATCCCTGCAGAAATTGCTAAGGAAGGGGATATAGAGGAAAAACGAGATTTCATTTTTACTTTTGAAGATCTTTTCAAAGTTCTCATTTGTTGTAAACTCAGTTGCGGTCTCATTCATGATATTCTCCTTCTCATTATTGAAATTAATTTAGCATTAAGAAGGTCAAAACAATCTTAGGAGACTCAACAGATTTGTGACTTTCAGCTTGCATCAAATGAAGTAAAATTCATATTTTTAATTGGGGAGCCCTGTCTGGACTTGGGATGCAGATCCGGTTTTGAAAAAACTAGTAACTAGAGTAGAATGGTATTTAAGTATGACAACCTTACAGATACCTCAGATATTGTTTCACTGCCAGCGAACCTGTTCAGTACCCCGGTGAAGTTATCTGTCTTTTTATACTAGACGAGGGCAATCATTTAAATGAATTTTCTTTCATCGTCTTTTGGACTAGATGGGGGCAATCAAAAATGAATTTCCTTTCACCATCTGTCTTATATTTTCTTTATGAATACGAAGCGGGGGAAATCAGTAATACTTAATATACCAGGGGTGGTATCTGTGTAAAAATTGCAATGGAGGTTTGACAACCTGTTTTGATTACTCTAGACCAACCTTTTCTCAACTTTCAAAACACCTTAGTCTGCAGAGAAAAAGGGGACGAATAATTTCAGGGGTCTTCCTTTGAGCAAGCTTAAATCCTCGAAAAAACTATTAAGAGACCTAGGAGAGTCAGGATCGGCCTAAGCATAACCATGTTTAGTCGGAGAGTAAGAGATATGAGGACTGGTCTTATTGATTAAGAACTATTTTTCAATTTCAAAAGTTAAGATGTAATCTCTTCTCCCTCTATGGGAAACCCGAAAAAGAAGCTTGATTCAGAACTGAGGGTAGAAAGAAGGGATGTAGAACGATCTGGAAGTTGAAAAACAGAGGTTATAAATTAAACCCAACTCTTGGAACTCTCTCTTAAAAATTTTTACTTTATTTACCTCCTATCTTGTTCTAAGTGAAACCCTTAAGGCTTAGATTTTGATTTTTTTTTTTTTTTTATTATACCTATCAAACCTATGAGATAATCAACACACTTTTTGATAAAAAATCTTTGTTTTCACAAAATAAAATTTGCTGGGACTCACACCTTTGCCTTACCATTTTCGTTCTCTTTTTGAAATAACAAAAAATCTTATTTATCACCTATTTTTGGCAAATTTATCTTCCACTTTAAGGTTGTCCATTTGCTGCTTTTACTTGTCAGGCTGTCAGCCAGAATCTCGTGAAAGAACAATATGAAAAGTATCAGGGTTTTAAGGAATTGGATACCTTAAGAATTTTGTATCCTTATTTCTAAAAGAGACATAAACCAATTTTTTTTTATTTACAGAATGAAAGTAGACTTCCCTAAGAAAATTATGAAATAAAAGACTTAAACAAAACGGTATATACAATGGGAATCTGGAAATCAATTATTCCATATAATGTTTTAAAAAACCCCCGTTGACGGGGGCGTTCATGATTTTACCATCCAAATTTTCTAGCAGAAATGAATTCTTTCCTTCAGGAGATGCAACCTTGAATGGTCCGTACTAGATGTGATCGAATTTACCATTTTTTCTCGAATCCTCCTTCCTAGCATCCCATTTCAAAACTAAATCTCCGAGGAGAAAATTTATGTCTTTGGCTTTACGATCGAATAAGACTTTCATGTCATCCTGATATTTCTGTAGCCTTTCATCCACTACCGCTCTATGCTGCTGAACCTCAATCAACTGATTTATCCTTCTCGTGACAAGATTTGATTCTTCCTTCTCATCTTGCCACAATTTCATTACAGGAAGTGCTAGGTTTATAGGCAACACTACATCTGTCCCATATACCATTTGGAAGGGAGAAGTGTCGATAGACTTTTTCGTGCCTATCCGATTTTCCCAGAGAGTGTACTTCAAATGCACATGCCAAGACTTTTTATTTTCGCTTAACACTTTCTTAATTATACTAATTAATCTCTTGTTTGAAGATTCGGCCAGACCATTTCCCCAAGGGTAGTATGTTGTGGAGTGACTGAGCACAATATTATATTTTTGGCAAAAACTGACCATAGCCATAGATTTAAAAGCCTGTGCGTTGTCTGTGACTATCTTTCTGGGACAACTGAACCTAGACAAAATATTTTCTTCTAAGAAATCTATTACCACCGAATGAGTAGCCTTTCTCGTTGGAATAGCTTCCACCCATTTTGTGAAGTAATCTGTAGCGGTCAGGATCCATCTGTGTTGAGCACTAGAATGAGAATTAATTTTGCCTATGAAATCTAATCCCCATTGCTGAAAAGGAGCTTTCATTTTGACCGGAATCAATGGCATTGCTGGGAGTTTATATTTGCCTGCAAAAAATTGGCAAGGGCTGCAAGCTCGTACCTTGGCATTTACGTCTGAGAAAAGTTTGGGCCAATAATACCCAGCCCTCAAGATCTTATAAGCCGTATCTCTCCAGGCGTGGTGTCCTCTACACACTCCTTCGTGAAATTGGCTTATGACCTTTTCTATTTCTGATTCGACCAGACAGACCAAGACGAAGCCAAGCGGGTCCTTCCAATACAATTGTTTTTTGGAAATACAGTATTTGACCGCATGCAGCTTCAGCGTTCGGGCTTTGGATGGGGACAAGTCACTTGGACATTTCAATGTCAACAAGTAGGATACTATGCCATTGTACCAATTTGATGAAGCAAATTTCTCTTCGATTCAGTTTTCAGCCATTTGATCCTCAAGTTCATTCACGTCTACCCACTCTTCCTCCCCTTGAGAGTTGTTTATCCCGAGGGCTCTGAAATTGGATTCAAATAAGATTTTATCTAAGCCTTGTCCCTTTACTAATTTTGTCGGTTTTATCTCCAAGTCGAACTCTTGAATTTTGGCAAGCCATCGTCCTCTTTTTCCATCACTGTCTGCCTGAACCAAAATATCTTTTACGGAGCTAGTAGATACATATGTAATCACCTTAGAATGTAAAAAATAGGTTCTGAAAGCCTTTAATGCTTTTACCATAGCATATGCTTGTTTTTCCATTATATTATATCTGAGTTCGGCATCTCAGAGGCTTTTGCTAAAGAAGGCTATCAATTGCTCAAAACCTTCTTCGTTCTTTTGAAGGAGTACCGCGACGAGTGTATGTTCAGAGGCAAATGAGAAAATAATAAAATCCTTGAGATAATCAGGGCTCGCTAGTACAGGTGCCTCACTTATAACTTTCTTGATGCGTGCAAAGGATGCTTTAGCTTCTGTTATCCATTTCACTTCGCTGTTTTTCCTGAGCATATCTGTGATCAATTTCACAATTTCAACGAAGTTTGGAATAAATCTTCTCAAAAAAAATATTTTTCCTAAGAATGACTGAATTTCTTTCACATTCCTAGGAATACTTATTGTATCTATATCTTCAACTCTTTTAGGGTCAATTCTAATTCCATCTCGAGATACAATATGGCCCAAAATCTTGCCTTCTTGCATAGCGAAGTGAGACTTTGTAGGATTTAAGGACAGACCAAACCTGCGACATTTCTCAAATGTCTGTTTGAGATGTATCAGATGATCTTCATCCGATTTAGAAAAAAATATTTAGGTCATCCAAATAGATAACTACAAATTCGTCCCGTTCTCCAATGAAAGCGATATCCATTGCCCGTTGAAAAGTAGCACCTGAATTCATCAAACCAAACAACATCTTATCATACATAAATGTACCCCAAGGAGTGGTAAAGGCTATTTTTTCTTTATCATGATCGTTGACGACAGTTTGATTGTAATCAAAAAATCCATCGATCATTGACATCCTATTAGCTCCTACCACTTTTTCTAAAACGTGATCCATTTTAGGTAGAGGGTAATTATCTTTGAGAGAGGATTTATTAAGATTTATGAAATCGACACAATCTAATTTCCCTGTTTTTCTTCCTAACTGGGACCAGGTTTGCTACCCAATTGGAATATCTCAGTGGTACAATTATCTTTGCATCAAGGAGTTTTTTGACTTCCCGTTCGATAACAGGTAATAAGATGGGGTTGATTTGTTGGAGTTTTTGTTTATAGGGTTTGACACCAGGCTTTAGGGGTATCTTATGTTTGATCACAGAGGTGTCATAGGTTCTTAGTTCTTCATACGACCAAGTGAAAATGTCTTTGTACTTTCTAAGCAACTCCATGTATTTATTTTTGGTTTCTGTAGATAGATATTTGGATAGTTTTACCATCCGAGGGTTTTCTTTAGTTCCTATGTCACAGTCCTCAACTTCTTCCAGTTGGGGTTGTAGGGTGGTTTTTGAAGGGATATCATCTTGATTGAATAATATTTCCAAGGGAATTAAGCCCTTGGGAATTTGGTTATTCTTGAGAATGAGCATTCAGTGATTCACAATTTTATCGTGAAATTCTTTAGAATCCTCACCCTCTTGCATGATCCAAATGGGATCATTTTGATTTTCTTGATCAATATGCATTTCTGCAAATTCATCTATTGATTCTAAAAATTTGCGAAGCTGTTCATCGTCCTCAAAGACTTTCCAATGTTGTATGTTATTCGGTATTGAAGGTCGATGTCTCATTTGCATGTGATACTTTAATTTAAATGGGGTAGGAGGTGTGAAAGTTGATGCTACTTTGGCTAATGCATCAGCTTGTTGGTTTTCATTCCTTGGGACAAAATGAACATTCATAGAGGAGAAGAAATTCTCGATCAGATCCCAGAAACAATTCCTATAGGACCTCAACCTAGGATGTTTGGCCTGGTACTATCGATTCACCTGTTTTATGATTAACTCGACGTCGCCAAAGACTTCGAGTTTCTTTATTTTCATTCTCCTAGCAGCTTCTAATCCTAGCACTAAAGCTTCGTACTCGCATACATTATTTGTACAATCCACATTCCACTGAAGCCTATATGAAAAGGGGATTACGAATTGATCATCGAGAGCCACAAGAAGTGCCCCAGCTCCAGCTCTAAAGAAAGATGAAGCACCGTCAAAATACATCTTCCATACACCAGTACTATATACATTTTTTTTTTCTTCTTTTTCAGTTTTTTCTTCTGTACAACTTTCATCTACATCTACTTCAAAATAATCATCAATAGATAATATACAATTTCCTAAATCTTGGTCAGCAATATAAACAGGATGATTAATTGGGTTATGTGGATAACCTACCGTGAAAGCCAACCTAGTCTCTCTGTAAAGACGAGAGTATTGTCCTCCAAAAATTGGAATCGTAGCGTATGTCATGTCCAGCTGGAGAGATCCTCCAAGCTTGGCACCCCACGACCTAGATAATAGCATACCATACTTCGGAGGGATGTCAGTGACCACTACATCCATAAGAATTCTTTTTGCAGGTATTTGTGCCAAACCTACCACCAGGTCTTTAATCATGCCTATGCATTTGACTTTCCTTGAATCAAAAGAATATAAGTCACCATAGGGCCTTGTGATTTCAAGACCGAGTTTCTCCATAATTTCCTTTGGCATCACATTGTGGGAAGCTCCAGAATATAGCATACAATTATGGAGTAGGTGGTCAAACAAGGTTAACGTGATATAAAAAGGGGGCACAGTGTCTCTCGCACCTTCAAAATGTGGACCAAAGACTATGCTCGGCTTGTCATCTTCTAAGTTGATGACATCGGCCTGGCTTTCGTCTTAGGAAAAGCTAATCATCTTGGCAATTTGTTTTCTGTATATGGGATTTTTAGCTAGTTCAACAAGGGGAATAGGAATTTTGATTTTATTTATTTCGTTTTCCAGATTAAAATTTCCCAGGACCTTGTCATTTTCTATGTTTGGGGCCTCCATTCCTTTCTTTTCAGCTTTTCTTTGTGGTGCAGACTTGTTTTCATTTACAGGAGCCTGCGTTTTCATAGTGAGTGTTCCTATTGGCTCCGACTGGACAGGTTGCGTGTCAGCGATGTGAGTTTTTGCAGTCTGTTTGTCAGCAACTTTTGGGGTCACTTTATCAGTTTCACCCCTTGACAAGATCTTTTTTGTTGGAATAGTTGGGAGACTTTTGTTCCTAGGTCTTAAATTATATTTTTCCTGTAGTTCATCTATAATATCATCTGCAATACCCTGATAGGCCAAATTTTCAGACGTGTCGTTGCTAACATTGTCTTCCGATGTAATTTCTTTATTTAAGGATTTTTCGTAATCTTGTCTCGATAAATAAGGTGATTTATTATCGTCGCCAAGATTATTAATATCCTCATCAATCTCTTCAAAATATTCTAGATCTTTCTCTCCAATGAAGTTTTCACTTTTGAAGGGGGTTGGGATCTTTTGATCTTCATTTTTAATTATTTTCTGTGGGGCCTGAGGATCAAGATTCCTTCTAAAATCCTTCCTGGGGAAATTATCTCTTTTTGATTTTTCTAGTTCCATTTTTGAGATCTTATTTGAAAGTTCTCTAATTACCCTAGCCATCTTGTCTATTTTATCTCCCAAGGACTTCCCCGATCCTGAGGGTCCACCTTGCTCTTTGAATTTCCTATTTTCTTTGTTCCCGGTTTCTATTTTTTCTTTTAATTTCCCTGATGCCATCATATTCGATTCAATCTCAAGAGCATCATCCTGCATTTTCATGAGATCTATTGATCTCCTTTCTCTCAATAATAAGGCGAAATCAGGATCAAAAGCACCAACAAAAGTCACCTTTTCTGCGGGTTGTGAAAGTTTGACCTCAACCGGGATTTTATTATACAACTTTTTGAACCTTTGTGTGAATTCTAGAACCGATTCCGAGTTTTTCTTTCTAATGGCTCCAAATTCAGTCAGGTAGTAGTGGTGGTCCTTTCTCTCTCCCCATTGTCTAATAAAAGCGCTTTCAAGTTCCTCGTAAGCTCTTAGAGATCCGGCTGCTAAGGATCGGAACTAGGTCCTCACCTGTCCTTCGAAAGTCTGAACGAGGAGTCTAGAATAGACATCTTTGTGTTCTATTCCGAGGATGTCAGAAAATTGGTCAAAGAAGTTTATATGTTCTTGGGTAGTCAAATTCCCTTCCCTTGTAAATTTCGGAAGGCTTTTCATATAATTTTTGGGGAGATTGTGTAGGGGAACGGGGAGGAAAAGGGGAGAATATCTAGCAGCTACTTTAGCAAAGATTCTAGGAAGCGGTACTTGACCACTTGCTGGTCCTCCTAGGGCTCCACCTCTAGCTCCAGCACCTCCTTGTGCGGTCATTGGTATATTTGAGGCTGAAGCTCGGAATGCATGAGGAGAAGGTTCTTGGAAAACTGGGGAGAAAACCTCAGGAAAAGAGAACATATCGTATGAGAGGGGAAGCGAGACAGATCTTTCAAGTGTTTCCGAAATGTTCAACTGCGTAAATTCAGGATGATAAATAGTATGTATGGGTAAAAAGACTTGTCTAAGTGATCTTCATGATTTTAAAATCTTTTCCGGATCGGAGACTGGCGAGGTCTGCTTGCTGTCCAGGTTCTTTCTGATGTTCTTTCGGCTAATAGCCAGTTTACTTATCATGGAGTTGCCAAGTGAAAAATAAAGGTAGCCTTAGAAGGTTTTCTATCCTTGTTCACTATCAAAGAAAGAAAGTGTCATTGTCGTTCTTCCCAGGGAAAAGATTCGATTCTTCGTCCTCGACAACGACGCCAAAAAGATGTTGTTCTTGAGTTTATACTTTAAGGCTGTAAAGTATACCATCAAGGCATCCGTAAAGGTAAAGGTAATTAAAGGATAAGAATCAAAAGAAGGGTAAAGCAGAATCAATTTTTCAACTGTCTCTATCTAGCCTCCCGTTGTTCTTGGATGCTACTATCCCTCTCAATAGCAGCCCATGAACGTACTAATTCATCCCAGTTGGTCGCTGTTTGCAGAAAGAAATACTGTTTTGATCTTGGAGACCAGGTTCTATATTGGGTTGTCTGCTATTTGGGACAGTCATGAGGAGTAAAATTTTATTTAGTTATGAAAGAATTCAATAAATTGTTACTTTGGTTTTTTAAGAGATGAGAATAGGAAAAATAGTTTAGAAATTCAAAATAATAACATAAATACAGTTGAGGCCGTTTCCTAGACTTGAAACAATTTGAGAATCATAAAATAACAAAGAAATACTACGAAAAAATATGAGGCTTTAATCAAGAAAGAATCTCATATTGCAATAGGAAATAAAGAAGAAAACGAGATTTCTAATGAAGTGTTAAATATCATGGTTCAAATGATCCACAGGTCCTAAAATCACTGATAGCAATTTCAGAGGAAAAGCTGTAAATAACTTGATCACCAAATCAATCTAAACTATAAAAGATGTATATAAATAAACTTCAAATTGATCATTCATTAGAAATACATTTAAAGGGAAACATAGGAAAATATGGTAAACAAGGTTAAAGAACACATAGCTACAAGTTGGCAGGATTCAAAATCTCGTCTGTATCGTATATCACAGTAGATTGAAAAACTTTAATTACAATTGGTTCTCTCAAAAAACCAAAAGCCTTTTCTCAGTCTTCTCAAAATATATTTATACATGATCATCAAATATTTTCCTGTTGGTGATTAACCAACTTCCTAAGACTACGGTTACATGGATGGATCATGTCAAACTATTTACATTTCTTTTCTAATTTCTAATGATGAAAATATTCAAAAGAGTTCTTTTATGTTTGTGTTGATGAACTTCCTTCTTCCACCTCAAGACAATGAATACATTTTCCCAAAAACTTCACCAAAACTCTGGGAACGTCTAGTATCTCTTTTGCCTCAAATATGAAGAATCTTTTCTGTAATCCAGGCAAACAATCTTCTATTATCTTCCTTGTGAACTTAATAGTTTGAAACTTTAAGTTCGGTATCACCATCCACTTGTCGATTTCGGAGATATTAATTATCTTAATTTTTGGGATCTCTACCTTCATTTCCTCCAACTCTTCCTTGAACCTTAGCTGGTGCTTGACAATGTTAATCTCTCCTAATAACCCAGGACAATTATTTTTTCCAATATTCAATGAAGTCTTTTCTAAGAGATCAAAAATCCCTTGACAATCATCATTGACATCTTTGGTTATTCTTTTATTTTCGGCCAGGTCTGCTTCCCACACTTTGAGTATTACATCTCCTTTAACTTGTTATGAAATGGATAGTTTCTGAATCTTCCCGACCTCTTCCTTTGTTGAAAGGGCTACTACTTTTTGGAAAGTCCTCCTAGTCTCTTTCACTTCTCTTTCTTTCTGGAGAACATTCTCCAAAGATTTATTTGTTTCTTGAAAGTAATTCTGGACAACTTCCATATTTAAAAACACTTTCTGTTGTTCCTCCTCTATTTTCAAATGTATTCCAAATACTTGAGCCTGGAAAATTTCAAGTTCTACCACTTGATTTGAAATAAAACTAATCTTATCTTGTATTTTTTCATTTTCTTCTTCCTTCTTTAGGACCCGTGCCTGGGTGACCTGTATTATCTGATTTTCTTCCTCTAAGATTTTTTTCATTTTCTGAATCTCTCGAATATCTTTTAATCTAGCTTGTTCTATACCCTTTTTTATTCCCCAACTGATATTTCTTTCAGTTTCTTTCAATTTACACTGTAGCTGATCTATCGTTTGGTCTTTTTGTTCCAACATGGTTGTCAAACTGCCTACGGAATATAAATTTGCCGATGCTAAAGATCCCATAGTGCCTGCTATCTCTATGGAAAATTATCCATCTTTAAGTTTCTTTCCATCTATAATGACCCTATCCTTTTTAACCATCCCATCTCCTCTTGGATGGATTTCTTGTTTCAAGATTGCCCTTCTCTTTTTACTGAAAAAATAATCTGATGAAGGAATCTCATCCCTAGAAATTGGCTCTAGATCACTGACATACAGAGCTCCCTCGTGGGGGTTCCCATAAGTGGACTGTAATGTAGTCAAGGAAGTAATGATACTTCCAAGCTCTGTCGATTCTGTTCCTCGTGTCTTTTCTGGAACATCCTTAGGGATTTCTGGGGATGTTTCTAGCTCTTTTCCCTTCCCTACCTCTGATTATTTTGTTTGGGAAATTTTCGCGTCTTGTGAAGGTATTCCAGTATCCTTCATCTTGCCTTTAGTATTTGCTTTGTCTTGTATATTTGTTTCAAAACTTGGGGGAGGCCCTTCCTGCTCTGGAGGTGGGGTTGTAGCTTCTCCCTGCAAAGTTTTGGGTAAACAACTTCGCCTATGGCTCTGGAATGATGCAAAACCAATCTCTGTGTCAGGTGGCAGAGCCTATACTCTGTTCAATACCTCTTCATAGGGTTTAACCTCCTTAAATATGTCATCATAAACAAATGTTTCATGCTCATAGGATTTTAAATTACAATGCATCAAATGTTTGCTTATTAATTGATAGGGGTCATGCTTTCTATGTTCAATGTCTACCAATTTTACTTCTTCTAGTGATTCAGCCTCTACTTTAGAATGGCCTATATTCAGTAATGAAAATTTCCCGACATGTATAGGGAAAGTTGGCCATGACTTCTTCTGAGCTACCTTTAGCTCTAATCCAATGCCGCCTTTTACTATATGGTGGGCTACCTCTCTGCACACCAATCTGTCCGGTAGGAATTTAGCTAGTGCATGAGGGGGAATAGAACAACCATAAACCCTAATGTAGGAAAACTTCTCGTCAATAAACCAGTCGACTATTGCTTTAAGATTTTCTGTGACTGTATCGGAAATGCGAGGGGGTTCGCATCCCAAAAATATTTTGTGCATCGGAATTATAACAAAATCACAAATTTCATAAAATGCATCCTTAAAATTTTCTTCCCAAAGGGAAGAATGATATTCATGAATGGGTTCTGGATAGGTTATGTTCCAACTCCAATTCATTAAGGGAAAAGGAGTCACATCGCAGATTACATCCATAATGTATGCTGACATGTAAAATGCCACTGATTGTCCCTTTTATTTTTCAACTTTGTAGTTTGAGATTTCTTGTGTTAGGTTATCCGACAAAATATTACTCCAGTTAAAAGCATACCCTTCTGAAGCTTCTTCTAAAAAGGGCACCCAATCTGCATGAAAATGGCAGGGATCTTTTCTCCTGAAAAGTCTACATAGCATAATGGCTACGTAGACCATGTATTCATTCAAGGATGCTGTAGCATAAACCCCATGGGTATCAGCTCTAAATTTTGATGGACACCTCCACCATTCTCTAATCATTTTAGGATAAGTCCGGTCTACCTCAGTGCATTATTTCCTCTGAAACTCTGCTAAAAACTCGGCATTAAAAGTATGTTTAGGATTTGGCGATAGTTTATACATTACTTGTATATGTTCTGGCCTGAATGAGCCGACGACAACTCCTTGATCGTTTAAGATGCTCCTCGTCAGGATATCGACCTATTCAAGAGCCCAATTGATCACATCATTGTATGCCACGAGTCGAGGGCGCGCAACGATCTTATGAAGCTCTGATTCAGCTATGTCCCGATAGTGATTCTCAGAATCAGGATGAGCATTCTTGAGTTCACATTCCATAAATTCAGAAATTTGAGTCCAAGATTTAATGGAGTCTATAGCGTGTGGTGTGGTGTCGGAGATGATATCTCCTTCCTGTGTATCTTCACTCTTCTTTGGTGCCTTTTTCAGTGCCATGACTTTACGTTAAATGGAAAACCTGTCACAGAAAATGAATGAATGATCTCAGCTGAGTGTTTCTTGCGCTTGATAAAATGAAAACACAGATATTCAAATGCTCTTTTAATTCATTTAAAAGTGACGGGATTGATGCAGCTGACAAGAATTCAAGGCATTTAATGCGGAAGATATTTTACTGAGATACGCATTAGTACCACGTATCACCATTGATTCATTATTTAAATGGCCGTATTTTAGCGCCTTTGGATTTTTAAAGAAAACTTGGGACATTTTACTCAATCGGAAACCGAAACATGAATGAAACCTGTTTTTTTTTTTATCATTAATCATGCTTTGGAAAAAGGTTAATTGGTGCTAATCATAGATTAAGACCAAAGATTTTGTTTTTCAGGATTTCGGGGATCGTGTTGTCGAGAAGTATGTCATCGATGAAATCCGATCTCCGAATTCGCGAAATCGCGACGTGTTAATTAAGACTTAAACATTTTAGCAAAGCAATTGATTGATATTTAGCGTTTCAGGATTTCAGAGATCATTTTGACAAGAAGTATGTCATTGACGAATCCCGATTTCCGAAGTTGCGAAATCGCGACGGGTTTTAAAAATAGGACTTAATTTCATCTTAATTAACTAACTAATCAGGGTTAAGGACAAAACAGAGTTAGTTTCATTTAACACAAATTATGGATCAGGATTTCGCGATTCGGGATTTCGGGGATCATTTTGACAAGAGATGTGTTATCACTGAACCCCGAATCCCAAAATCGTGAAATGATTAACTTAAGACTTAACTTTTTGTGTTTGAGAATTAATTAATTAGCATTTAAACTAACTCTCTCTATTTTTGGAAATCGGGGATCGGGATTTCGCGAATCAATCTGTATTGAAAAATATGTTTTCAGCAAATCCCGAATCCCGAAAACTCTTTAAAGTTAACCTTAAATCCATTAGTTTTAAAGCTTATCATGATTAAAATAATTTTATAGAAAATGCGTCAGGATTCTTATAATACTTTTAGGTTTTTTGCCTTTTATTATTAAAATAATTGAGTTCTTTGGGAAATCGGTACCGTGCGTTTGGGAATGATAACGAAACTTGCGTTTTATGAAAATCCAAAACCCGAAAAAAGGAAAGTTTGGGTCATAGGGATAAATTTTTTTAAGAATTGTTTCAACACCTGTATAGCATCTTGGGTATCGGCGTTTGGAGAAAATGAGTCAAGGGTCTTCGACTCACCAACTTGCAAGATCGCGAGTTGTGAAAGGTGACTTTGGTTACGAAGGTTTAACTATTGGATCTTTGTGGACCGAGATTCCGAAGTTCCGAAGTCCCAAAATTTGCAGAGCCGAACAGAGCTCAGAAAACTTTGTGGAGTCAAAACATTTTTCTTGTTCACGTTGGCTTATGAATGTTGTAAGTTTTCTTGAAGGTTTAAGGGCCTGACAAACTTCAGATTGATTGCACATTGTGTGTGCAGAGTTCAATGAGTGTCAGGACAACCAAGAATATACGCCGAGTAAGGAAATGGAAGAGGTGTGGAGTGCCTTCATTTCAGAGGACGAAAGAGAAGGAAAGGAAGTCAACTTGGGAGTCGAAGGAACAAACTCTAATGGGAACGAAAAAGAGATAGATAAAGAAGGACGTATGATGAAACTCATTGAAAAATTTCAGAAATATGCCCAGGCTCACCGAGCTGATTGCCGAAAGCTCATGAAAATCAGGGATCGACAGGGTGAATTCAACTTAAAAATGTTGAAGAGCCTGGAAAGAATAGAAAAGAAATTGGAAAAAGAGAGTGACACAAGAAGATCAAGAAGTGTCAGAACCCCTGAGAGGAGAAGAAGATCGAGGAGTGGTAGAAGACATTACCGTCTCTCCCCGAAGCATTCTGGTAGGGAAACACACAGTAGTTCAAGCCCATCCCCTACCAAAAAACACCGAAAATATGGAAAGGATGAATTGAAAGGGGAGATGAACA
>JASDQU010101486.1:101326-145640 GCA_032191745.1 Picea mariana
GTTATCGATTGGAATGTGATTCAGGTGGAACCAGAAGGTGTCCTGCAAGTGCATCCTGTGCGCATATTGGACAGGAAAAGAAAACAGCTCCGAAATCGAGCCATAGAGCTTGTAAAGGTCCAGTGGACCTGGTACGGTTCTGAGGATACGACATGGGAGCATGAAGATGTTATATGGGCAGAGTACCCGCATATTTTTTAAAATCTTGCAGAGACAATGTAAGGTTGCACTGAGGACAATGCAGAAATAAGGGGAGGAGGATTGTAGTGTCCCTAAGGCCGAGCCCATGAAATGAATTGTAAAAATGTGTTATAGGCTGGTGAGCCAAGTTTGTATAAGCCGGTGGGCTTATGTGATTATTAGGCCAGAGAGCCTAAGGGTTGTAGGCCAAGGGCCTAGTTTTTGTACCTGTATGTATGCAGCACATTAATAAAACATAAACACCGCCGCGTGTAGGCCGACACAATGAATGAGTGATGGGGGACTAAGAATCCATAGAGAGGGCAAGGGATTAGGGGCTGGAAGGTGGGAAAAGGGGCTAAGTGTTAATCCTAGGGGGCTTAAGCCTTGGGAATATTAATTTAATATTATTCCAAAAGACATGTGAATAATATGTCTTATCCTAAGTTCTTTTGGAAGGACAAGCAACTTCCAAATGGAAGGAATGCATACCTAAGGAACGCACGAAGTTGCATGGGTGACAAATGTCAACCCTGGCCCATGCAAATAAAGGGCTGAGATGAGCTGTGATGGGGGTTCTCCTCCATTGGATCCGATCTTCTGAACAGTACGACTGGTCTGACCTCTGCAATAATACCCCATACGCCCTCTAAACAGGAAAAGTCTGTGTGTTGATTCGAAATAACTGGTGTTAGTTTTTGAAAAGCCAAAGCATCCTCTATCTGAGCATCGAGCCTATGCATGGAGTCTTGTCCGAAGCCATATCCGTGAGACCATCTGCCATTGTTGAACCTGTTGGAAATCCCGTGTCTATTTTCTCCGTTGGTTGTTGTGGCCACGTAGTGCTGGACTGCGTGGGGCTTGTTGGCCAGTTGTACAACACTCTCTCCAGGTGAGAGAGGTGATTGAGGTTGGAAGAACAGATTGTTGTCCTGTGAGTGATTCTCTCCAGGTGAGAGAGTGCACAGAGGAAGGAGAGAACTCATGGAAGGAACCCTGTAGCTGCCACAGAGCTCGGAGACTTCCGGTCCGGCCTGTTGCTGAAACCCAAGACAAGGGAGGTTAGCAGCCGGAGGACTGTCTAGGTGACAAAGAAGGTGTATACTCCTGGGGTGGAGCAGGCATGTGGGGAAGGAGAGTCTGTGGGCAGTGAGAATGAGTGGTCCCTAGGAGATAATTCCTTCCTTGTGACTAGGTGTTTTCCCTATAACCTCAGCCTAGCCTAGGATTCCTTGCCTTGGGATGGAGCTTATTCCTAGCTCGGGGGTGACCCACTGCTGAGCTGATGAGCAGTGTGGTTTAAGGCTGGGAGGTTCGTGGAAGGCTTGCACCTGGTTGGTGGAACTACTATTGTTTCCAAGATAAGTACCAGATGATGTTTTAATTTATGTTTCTTCATGTCTGTGTATTTATAATTTTCATGTATTCTTCTATGCATATGAATTAATGCTAATTCCATGTTTAAAATTATGATAGCAGTAATTTTTAGACTTACCCTGAGCTCTAAATGTGTTTCATTGCTTAAATGAATGTTGTTTTATAATCTGAGAGTGAGTGTTATATTTCCGTGAAGTATGGTAACAAAAAGGTTGCTACACTACTAGTTCGACTATGATGCATTTCTTGGTCAATATTGGTACATATGAACAACCCAAATATGTAAATTTGGGCACCTTCTGTTTAGAGGTAGAGAAACATGTATTTACAAAAATGTTTAAGAGATATTGAGATGTTTTTACTTGGACTTATGACGATTTGAAAACATATGATATACGAATAATACACCATGTGATCCCTATTAAAGAGGGTATAAATCCATTCCAATAGAAGCTCAGAAAGATACATCCAACTCTTCATCCTCCTATACATAAAGAATTAAAGAAGCTGTTAGATGCCTAAATCATTTTCAAGGTTCAACATTTGACTTGGGTTTCTAACATGGTGCTCATAAGGAATAAGTCGCGAGAAATCATAATTTGCATATATTTTCAAAATCTAAATCATGATTGTGACAAAGAAAACTACCCCATTCCCCCAATGGAGAAAATCTTGCAGCTTGTCTCCGGATATGAGATGTTTTCTCTATTAGATGGGTTTTCAGGATACAATCAGGTTCTCATAGAAGAACCCAACCAATTGAAGACCATGTTCATGACCAAGTGGGGGATGTATGCCTACAGAATAATTCCCTTTGGTTTGATGAACACAAGAGATACTTTTCAAAGGGTAATGGATATCACTTTTAAAGCACTAATCAGTCAAAGTGTGGTGATCTACCTTGATGGTGTTAATTTTTACTCAAAGAAGAATGAAGACCATCCCAAGCATCTGAAGTAGATATTTGAAAGATGTATAAAATATGGGATTTGTTTGAATCCCAAGAAAAATGTGTTTGTTGTTTCATAAGACATTCTACCAAGACAAGTAATCTCCAAAGACGACATTTTGGTGGACTTGGAAAGGACAAAAACCATTCTACAAATTTCTCCACCTCACAACAAGAAATCAATGCAGCCATTCTTTGGCAGAATAAGTTTTGAGAGAACATTCGTTCCATATTTTGCTAATATTGTGAAGCCACTTCAAATAATGATCAAGAAAGATGTTCAGTTTAAATGGAAACCAATAAAGAAATAAGCATTTGAGAATATCAAAGATTGCATAGCCACTGCCCCATCTCTGCAAAGTCCATATTTTACCAAGGGTTTTTTTCTATATACATTTGTGTTTGATCACTCCCTGGAAGTAGTGCTCACACAGACACATGAGAAAGGAAATAAATATCCTATTACATTCATGAGAAGTGGATTACAAGGTGCTGAGCTGAACTACCCCTGATGGATAAGAAAGATTTTGTTGTCCATAAAGCTATTAAACATTTCATACTTTACATTCTAAAAATCCATATGAAAATCATCATCCCTCACCCAGAGGTCAGGTCCCTTTTTGTTCAAAGAGAACTGGGAGAGCGACGAGGAAATTGGATGATAGCCTTACAAGAATATGACCTTGAGTTCAAACTAGGAAATATTGTGAAAGATCAAGGCCTATGAAAACTAGTGACACAAGACACCAGTGATGAAGATCGAGAGGAAGACAGATGGAAAGATGAACCAACAATACATACACAATAGGTTCCATATATTCCAACCATTGAGGGGTCATATTATAATGATCTCAAATATTACCTGTAGCATGGAACACCCCCAGATCACCTCAATTCTAATAAGAAGAGAGAACTACGATTAAGATCCTTACAATATCAGTTGGTACATGGCATCTTGTTTAGAAAGCACTATGATGGAGTGTTACTCCCGTGCCTAGAAAATAAATATGTTGATAAGGTTATGAAAGACATGCATGATGGACCAACCAATGGTCATTTTTTAGGAGACACAACTGCTCACAAAGTGTTGATATATGGATACTATTGGCACACGCTTTTTAAGGATTCCCATGCATACTCAAGGAGCTGCGAAGCATGCCAGAAAGTTGTAGGAAAAGAACACAAATCTGTTATTCCACTCCAACTTGTTGCTATTGAAGAACCCTTTGAATAGTGGGGGATGGAAATCATTGGTGAGATCAACCCACATTCCTCCAAACAACATAGGTACATTCTAACCAATACTGATTATTTTACGCATTGAATTGAAGCAGTACCACTGGTCAAAGTAAATGGAGAGGTAGTGATTAATTTTCTTCAAAAAAACATCATCACAAGGTTCATAGTTCCTAACTCTCTAATGTTTAATAATGCAAATTATTTTTCATCTTTAAAATTATCTGAGTTTGCATTATATAAAGAGATTATTTTGAAGTAATCGACCATATATTATCCTCAGGGTAATGTCTTGGCAGAATACACAAACAAAACATAATCCACATCCTCAAATGAACTGTGGTCGATCACCAGAGAAATTGACACAATGCTTTATTGAATTCCCTCTGGTATGATCACATTACTCCTAAAGCCTCCATAGGGAATTCTCTATATTTCCTTGTTTATGGGAAAGAAGTCGTCTTACGCTCGAATATCTACCTTCCTTCCCTACAACTCACTCAATAGTCCCGAGGAAGAGAGTGTTGTGTCATTAAATGATGTGTCAATACCTTGATAAGTTTAGAGGAGAGTCACAATAAATCCAAAAGCAAGTTTGAAACTCACCAACATAAAGTAAAACGTTGGTTTGATAAGAAATATACTAGTGAGAAGAAATTCCAAGTTGGGGATTTAGTCCTCAAATGGGACAAGCCTCACGAAAAAGGGAAAATTAGAAGTTCCAACAACTTTGGATTGGTCCTTATGTTATTAAATAAAATATTGGCCAAGGTACCTTTCAGTTACAAAACCTTCAAGGGGATGTTGATCCTCTCCCTGTAAATGGCCAAATTCTTAAGCACTACATCAACTAGCCTTCGAGGCTGTTGTTCCCTTGTACATAAATAAATATTTGACTTTTACATTTCTTTCCCCCATTTATTTTTTGTTTTTTGTTTTCTACTTGTTTCTCCATATGTCTTGTTGTTCAGATTTTTAGATTCTTGTTCCTTCTTGAAAACTATGACCCTGATTTTTGATGTTCCCAGTATATTAGTCCTAGACATGCGTTTAAATTGTAGCACATCTAGTGTCAATATCCTAATAATTATGTGACATGGTGTCCATCCACATAGCACCCCAACCATGTAAGATTTGTTATGAACCTTCTCAAGTCTGATATAGTGGAGGAACATAGCTCATCAATATGAAAGAACAATACAATGAAACAAAGAACCAGGGACCTATACTTAATAACAGATTGCTACATTGTGTAAACTGAAAGAAAAATATTTGGAAGAGATCTTCACATTATTCTGGAAATCGTTACTCAGGAAGTTCTCTCATCTATAATCAAGTTATCAAATCTCTCTATCACATGTATCATCCTTAGTTCCTTTAAAGGATAACTAAAATAATCCCATCCACCTCTCTCTAAAAAAAAAGAGAATCAAATTTTATAAAGGGTAAAGGATTGGGGAAAGACTTTCCAGATCACATGGGACTTACAAGTATCTCCACCAAGGATATGGACGCTCACTGCCAGTGGAGAAAGGCTTTTACACCAAGGTGACTCTGTCAAGGCTATGGATGCTCATTGGTAGTGGAGCAACACCAAAGAAATGCACTAAAACTTGCATTCTCAACATTCACGAGGTTTCATTTTCGCCATACTCCCTACACCTTTTCCTATAGTCATTTATCATATGAATAATAAATAATTTAAAGGAAATATGGTCTAAGTCAAGGTATTTCCCCCATTCTTTGTATCTTCTAAGCTCTCTCATAACTTGAGTTAAGAGGGATATTTTTTCTCTCTTGAGATTGTACGGTATAAGTGACCCCTTTCCCAAAACATGTGTGGATATCATCTTACAGAGATTCAGGGCTTCGCCCAGTGTGTCACCATTTGTTGTGCCAAGCACTACAACCCTCCATTTCCCATAATTCAATCACAATTTTCCTTCGAGAAAATGGAGCCCCACTCTTTTATTATGTTTTTGAAATAGTCTCTCATTATCCTCTCTCTTCACCTCCATCCTATTTGGGAAATCTTACTTACTTTAAGAAAACACTTGCAAAAGGAAGTAGTTGAAGAAATAAATTTTTGAGCAGGTCTAGGAAAATAAACAAAGTTAACCTTAACTCCTTCTATGTACATCGAAGGAGTTCCATCTAACTCCTATGATGTATATTGGAGGATTTCCCCTCATTTTCTCCGATAACCCTCGCTATTGCACAAGTTTCCCTCAACTTCTCTGATGGAATATGAGGAGTTGACTCCAACTCCTCCAATGGCCATCTGAGGAGTTTACTCCATGTTTTTCGATGAGATCAGAGTACTTGGGGTTAAGTATCCTGATTCATATGAGAGTACTTCCCAAGAATTTTTTCGATATACATCATAGGACTTAATATCAAGTCCTCTGACCATAAATAACAAGCCAAAAACCTCATTTAATGATAATTTTTTTGAATCCTATATATTTGGTTAACCTGTCTTTCTCACCATTCCACCAAGTGTTAAATGATTTATCACTTGAGAAGAAGAACAGACCGAGCCCTCTCTTTCTCTCCCTCAACCTCTTACGATACAACACATGGCAACATATTTCCAGGTAATCCCTAGCGCACTACTCATTTCTAGGGTTAAGTTTTATTTTATATTCGTGTTTTGTTGTTTCCTCACGATCCTACCCTAGATTGTTGTGCTACCCTCTCATTTTTTTTAATATCTACTCCCAAACTTGCTTTGAATATAAGGGATACCCAACCATTGTTAGGCCCCTTTGTGCCTCCACCTTGATAGGATTTTCACTGCCCCTTTTAACCTAGAAAACACCAAGATTGCTCGATCAACATCAAGGGTCAACCATTAAGCATTTTCTCTTCAAATAAAAATATCAATGGCACTTCTAAAAATTGACTAGACCTTGATCCTAACTTCTATCCAAAGCATAGGACTTGTGACAAGATTTTTCCTTTGTTTAACTTGCAGAAACCGAAGCCACGACCCTCATTTATTCATTGGTCCATTTCATGGTAACTCCTCCGATCATGTCGGAGGAGTTCTTGTTAAGTTTTTCGATATGATCATAGGGTTCTAGATAAATTCAGTGATAACCCCCCTCACTTTGGAATCTTTGAGCTCAACTCTTCTGATGTGCTATCGGAACACTTGAAGTTAAATCCTCTGATTCACATCGAAGGAGTTGTCCTCAACTATGCCGATAAATTTTTTTTCAATCAACCCTAAATTTTTATCAAAATATTTGACACTAACTCGTCCGATACCCATCGAACATATTGTTATCAACTCCTCCTATTTGCATCGGAGGAGTTAACTTCCAAACCTCTGATTTCACTTTATGAACACAATTTTCACCTATTCTTCCTCAAATTTTCACCAAGCTACTCAAACATGCCTGCCATCAATTTATCATCCTCCGATGATGACCCCCTACCCAGTGACAAACCCAATGAGTCTTCTGGTAGTTCAAATGCTTAATTTGCGTTCAATTTGATATTATATGTGATTTTAATCTTCACACCAAGCTCACCTTTTATTGCAGGTCCAAACATGTCCCCATGAAAGAAGACAACAAGTAAAGCACCTAGGACTAAAGCCTATGGAAGTGGCCAAAAAACCAACGGTGAGAAAACAATAATTGGAGCCACGTACGATGACACATTGGGACTCCTAGAAAATGATAGAGAGACGCTGAAATGGGGAGAAGTATACCACATGTTCAAGAAGTGTAATTTCTCCATTAAATCAAAAGAACTAGATGAACTCAAAGTGTTCAAAAACATCAGGAAGTTGGGAATTTTCAAAGTAGCATCCCACCCGACTGTATTCCCATGTGCAGATTCCATCACTTGGATATTGAAGAATCTAGATGTGATAGATAGATTCGTCTACAAATATAGAAAGGATACCATATCCTCTTTTAGGCTTGAATATTTGGTGAAGTGCTATCACATCGAAAAGGGAAGTAAGAAGCTGAATAGTAAGATCCTTAGTGATTTTGAATACACTCTCAAGAATCTTCTTCCCAAATGGTACAGGGTCGATAGATAGTTCAAATATAGACCCAAAGGAGGATATCCCACAAGTTGTCTGAGAAGACCTTATCGGTACCTGGTAGACATGTTGTGTCGACTGTATGGGGAGCTATATGCAAACCAATTCTCTCTATCGTATATGCCCCTAATATACTACTGCATAGATGAAGATATGTCATTTAATTGGGATGATATCCTATATGAAAATCTAACGTTGGCTATATCTGCATTCAAAGGATTCCATCCTGAAACATTTCCAAGATTTCACATGCCCTCAAACCTATTGGAAAGTATGTGCATAGCTCATAAATACCCCGGGATGGGGTGGAAATGGAAACTATCTGGGCCGAACATCCATGTGTAATGCAACATTCTATGGGAGAACAAGTACCACACATAATAAAAGAATATATCTGAGCATTTTCTAGACCACTTGTACAAATTCATATTTTTCACCACTCCTGCTTGTATGACAGGCAAGTATATAGAAGTCATAAGGAGAATTGGAGACCGGTATCTCATGGAGCACAAAAAATAATTAAGAGTGTATGGCGCAATGAAGCCTCCTCATTTTCTCCCTCGGTTTGTTCCTGACAAGATTTTGATCCAGGAGGTTTCATACTACACCATCATACACAATGTTGTAGGGATGTTATATCGACTAAAAAAATAAATTTGGTCACCGTTTCCACTATATTTTGGAAATTATTTCTTCAAAAACACCAAGCAAGCCTAAATAGAGGTAAAAACCCTACTATATTATCAGTTCGGAGAATAATGGTATAGAATACATGATCCCAAGAATACTGCGAGAGATCACTTCAATAAACTTTCTCTACCTTGGGAATACACAATGGATATCTGGGAAGAGGAAGAAGTGCATCAGAATTCCTAGACCTATGACAAAATCATCTTCAACAGGACTGGCTATCCAAAGGGGAGAATTACAGATGAAGAAAGGGATAAAGAAGAAGATAGAAACAAAGAAAAGGAAGAGGAATCTGAATGGTCTCCCCACACTTCCACCTCAATACACTCAGGGTCGATAGAGGAGGAAGAAGAAGCGCCAACTGACAAGAAGAGAATGGATAAAGAGAAATTCCACAAAAAAAAGAATGACATAGAAAAGAAGAAGTGAAAGATTGAGGTATATAGGGACAAATCCAAAGCTAAGGCAGAAGCAAAAGTTGCAGTAGAACGAGAGATAAAACCAAAATAAGAAGCAACCAAAGAAGCAATAGAGAGGGCATCGACATAACAAGTGAAAAAGGAATCCGATAAAGTAGTTGAAGCAGAAAGAAAAAAAAAGGATGCATAAGATAGAGGGGGTGACACCCACCCAATGGAGATAAATATCCCAGAAATTTCAACTACAGGCATGGGAACAGATACATTAGGAAGTGGCTTAAGACTAGGACTATGGGAACTGTTCCAACCGAGTGAAGTACTCGACTTGAGAAGCTTCACTTACGATAGCAAGACTGACATAATCGTACAAGAACAATTGAAGAAAGTTCTGACGCCAGAAGGAATGCCTATCTTAGTTGTTACACATTCCCCCTACCTGGATATGTAAGAGATAATCCAATAGTGACTACTACAACTGGAAATACATTCATGAATTCTAATGAGGACAACATTTGAAGAATATGCTAGAAAAATGCAGAGAAAGAAGCAAGGATTAGAGAGTTGGAGGAAAGACTCCAACAAGTAAGAATTGATGAAATCAACTTGCAAATTTTCAAAGCCAGTGTTGAGAAGGTCAGGAAAGAAATAGAAGAGGATATCATATACATGTATGCTCATGTTCACCTCTTCCAGCAAGCAACTACTACTGTCATAGAGCATAATAATCAAATACATGCAAAATTGACACAATACAACACAATCCGTGAAGGTATCGACAACATTGATAGATGAATCAAAGAAAATCCTAATGCACTGACTGAACTCTATTGACCTTCAACATAAGAAATAAAGATAGATTTGTATGCAATATACTGTTGCCAACATGTGGGGAAAAAGGCAGATAAGGAGGTTACTAAATCAATTGCGATATGCTCAAAGATACACAAAGCTATGCATGAATTGATCAAGAGTAGCCGACTACCTAGGCTAGATGAGCTTGGAAAAAATATAGTAACTGAAGAGCTAGTAGACAAGGTGCATTATAGCATGAATCGTATAAAATCAATAGTCAAAGAAACCACTAGAATTTTCACAGACCTCATAGAGAAACACTTATTGCAACCCGTAAAATTTCACACCATGATACAAGCATTCATGGTGACATTGTTAGAAGACATGGGCACCATTGAAGATAGTGTGGCCATGAACAATGCAACTCTGGAACAATTAAGTTACAGAAGGATGATATCCTTATATGATCAACTAGAAATATGTTCAACATACATCAGAGGAAAAAATCCTTGAATAAAGACAAAATAGTAGCTAGATAATGTTAACAAATGTTTCTTATTTTTTTTTCCCAACCGATCTCAATTTTGTCCTTATTGTACACTTGTCACTGAGAAATAGGAATCTGAACCATTTTTGTAACAAACTCTTCAAGAGGAAGAAAAAGAGTCAGTTAGCGGTTACTAAGAATTGTATAAGTAAGAGTAGAGGCTCATGTGTAAATGACTTTTTGGCTTTTCAAACAATGTATAGACCCAAGAACTATTTTGAGAACATATACCTTGTTAATGAATATTAAGAAGTCCTCAGGGCCATTTTTCTGAAGAAGGAATACTTGTGTGTGGAAGCATCTATGCTGTGAAATATTTCGAGTGAAGATGAATGTTGTTCACATGGGCTGTAAGGATGCTTGTTTTCTTATAGATTAATTCTTATGCACTCTATGTTGTTTTGCAGTTTTAAGTGTTTCTTCAAATATCTTTATGTCTCAAGATTGTCGAGTTGTTAACACATGCATTGATATAATTTAGTCTATTCTGGTCATATATATTTGCATGAACTTGTTTCTGGTTCTTATATTCTATTTCATCTATCTGTTTGGAAGTTTGTGCAGTATTTGGTTTCATTTACATCTCACTGGTTACTTTAGCTTGCTCCTAGATAGGATATATTAGAGTAGATTATAAATAGATTAGTTTGTTTTCAATACATAGTTTTAATCTACATATTTGCATTGCACATTCACTCATCATCCATCCTCATTGGTAAATAGGACTGTAACCAACCAAAATTCCCCAAAACAGTAACCAGAACGTAAATGAGGAGGCTATGATGTCTTTCTAGAATTCCTATCATGGTTAGAAGGTGTTATTCATTTAGCATGGCTAGAAGATGCTAAATATATAGAATTAACTACTTTCTTAGAAAGCTCTGCCTCTCCCCTAGTAGGTCAAATACACACTCATGGCTTGAGTTAGAGGGTGATTAGTATGGAAAGATTGATTGTTATAAGAAAAAATAAATTTAATACCGTGAATGACACTGTGAAGCACGATCCCTGGCATTGCATGTGACATGTGTTCTATTAACTACGTATTGAGTTGTTGCTAGGTGTAACCATCACAATAGGTGATAAGTGTTCTATCAACTATGTATTGGGTTCTTGGTAAGGATGAGCCACTTTGATAGTCTTCATTATTTTTCCAAATATTCTTACTATGATTAACTTATCATTTTTTAAATTGTAGCTATGTTATTTGTATAAATTAATGTAATTAATTGTTAGTATTGATATCATAATAAAAATATATCTACATAAATTAATGTAATTTATAGTTAATATTAATATCACAATGAAAATATGTAGTAATATAATAATACAACTTATTTTCTCATCATACAATTGTATGATTAAAATGAAGGAAGATGTTCATTTAAATCATTTTAATTTATAATATATATGTTAAATCCTTTTAATAATAAAGAAAATTATTTCTACTATTATAAAATTTGAAACTAGCTATATACTTAATATTTTTAACTCTTATGGTACATCAAGAAAATGAACAGACGGGGATGATTCCCTGTTCCATTTTTTTCACTCTTCCTTGCATCCGTTATTTTCTTTTCAAGTTTAAAAATGTCGTCGTGTCCTTACCACTGTTCTGAATCTAGTCTCCATCATTGATCTATTGAAGGATGTCGTATGGTACCCTCTAATGGAGGGGAAACAAGCCCCTCCTAGGCATCCAAAGCTCCTCTAAAATCAAATAACGATAAGAACAAAGCTGCCTCACAAGAGCCGAAAAAAAAAAATATTGAGCAAAAAGACTTTGAAGTAGAAGTGACGCCTTATCCCCCTCGGGGAGAGGCAGACATTGATAAAACTAAAATAACCAGTACATGTATCACCATATCGGAATATCTCCCATGAATCGAACTACCCCCAGAGAGGATTAATACTAGGATTGAATATATGAAGGAATATTTCCTCATTAGAAAAATCCCTTGTTATAGATTTATTAACCCCCTAACTATTGAGCCATCATCTCCTACGAGGTCACCTATCCAAATCAACAATTTTCATCACCTTTTCCTTGAGTTTCTAGCCTAGCTTCCCCTTGGTTGTTCTTGTCCTTCATTAAGGGTGCAACCAAGAGGGTTGGTCGGCCTTTCTGGCCTACCAAAGAGTGACCGGTCACTCTGTCTGTGTGTCTAGGGAGCGACCAAACCTAGAAACTCCCATTTTTGGACTTGGTTGCAATGGATGAGATCTCTTACTAAATTCTTAGGGTTTAGTATCGAGAAGGCTTCCATTATGAGCTTGAATATCTTATCCCACTAACCATATGGACTTATCCCAAAATCCCTATAAGAACCAAGACATTTCCCATGGGAAGGGGGATGAAAGAACTAGTAAACTTATGCTGCTACTTTGGCTACCAGATTTGTCAAGGAACTTGGAAATGTATTTTTGCATCAACTTATCCATTTGTAATTTGTAATAACGATTTTAGTAATTAATATAAGGTGTACTGGGCGTTTCCCTCTATTCAATTGTGTACTTGTTTGCATGTATTCATATGGATAAACTTAATAGAATTATGTGTTATAATCTATTAGTAGATTTGTCATTGATTTGTATGCATCTACTTTGATCTTGGAAAGGATCTTGTTTCATTGTGTGCAAATCACTATCTCTTGGAGCAGGAATAATCTTCACAAAAGAAATCAACCAAGAGAGTGCAGGTACAACCTTCAGAAATCAAGTATGCTTTCTCACTACAAAGATTCCTAGTTGTCTTTTTCATATAGATCAGATCTTGAAACTCCCATAGATTACATCTCTATCTATGTCTTAGGTATAGGAAGAACCTAAGGGAGATAAGCTCATGCAGGGCTCAAAATTCCTACAACAGACTGGCGACCATACTAGGGAATGACCTTTATGTAATTTTCTTCCTTCTTTATGTTTTCTCTTTCTAAGATATTCATCCACTTAACTGTACTGATATGATTTCCATACTTTGTTGTACTCTCTCCTGAGTTTAGTCAGATAAACCTCTACCTTGGATATGATAGATCTCATCCAGATCTATATTTTTTCCTTTTCTCTGTTTCGGTCACACCTTCTCAGTGTACACAGAGCGACCCAAGATCCCCTAGTTGCACTTTTCCTTCTTTTGGGGAGTGACCATCTCCTCTCCTAGCCTAACTGGGAGTGACCATACCTTATGTTCGCTCTGTGTCTCTCTTTAGGGAGAGACCAAGTCATTCTGTCTCCTTTTCTAGGGAGAGACCATCCCCTTGAAACCCTTTTTTGGAGAGCCATCTTGAAAAAAATTATCCATATCCATTTCCACTGGTCTCCTTCAAATACTCCAGACCTGTATTAGGCTCATCTCACTGATTTTACTTCAAATTCTTTTGAAATTTATGAAATTTATCTTCTCCTTTTTTCCATATCATGTGATTGATGGGTACAACCAGAATAATCTAGTCTAATCCATTCAATTAAGTAGAAGGTTATTCATAGTTGTCTGAGAAGATTCTTTCGCAAAATCTGTCATTTTATTATGCAAGTATATTTTTCATTAGTTTGAATGCTTGTTGTTTCCCAAATCATTTGGAGAACCCTTCAAACTATTATCTAGACTTGAAATTTTTTGTGTGCTTTAAGTTTGCATGTTTGGTTTTTTCTTCCGAATTTCGAATTCATTACAGAACATTGTTGATTGAAAGTCAAAGTTGAAGAATAATTTTTTGTTTCAATTTTCATATAATTTGAAAAAAAAAAGGAAACAAAAAAAATTGCATTTAGAGTGCTTTATAATATGGTTGAAACATTTTGTGTTTGATTAGGAATTTCAAAAATCATCCAATAAGTTTGGTTGAATTTTTTTCCTTTTCTCTCATTTGCAAGAATAAAAGTGAATCGGTATGCATTAGGGTGTTCTATTACATAAGAAGAAAAAATAAAAGCACTCTTCTCCCTCCCATAAATAGGATTCATTGAAAATAAAATTGTTTAAATGTCATTCTCTTGCACCTATTTGGAGTTGAGTCCTTTCACCTCATGAGTTTCACTTCCTCGCAACCCTTTGAGTAAAAAACAACTTTAAAAATGAACACGTGTTAATAAAATTTACTAGACTTTTATTTTCTAAGAACACCAAAAATAGTCTAGGTTTAGGGTCTTTGGATAAAACACATGAGTAAAATGTCCAAGACCACAACAACAAACCATAGAACACTAAAGAGTGCTTAAATCAAAATTTTGTATAGGCATAGCCAGGAACCCCCTCTTAGAGAGGGGCTACACACGAGGTCGTGTGTGGATGAGAAACAAAGATTACCCCTCCGAGGCTTAACCAAACATAGTGGAACAATATTGTATTGGGGATTCTTCTTGAGAATCAGATTCTTTCACTTGGTCTCAGAACTTTGTGAATCCTGAATCTGTTCGGGGTCCTCTAGATATTTTTACAGTCCTCTTGTTCTCAGTCCTCTTGAGGAATTTCATACTTGATATCCTACCCACACCGTCAAAACCGAATATAGACTGTACCCTCTTGGAGGTTGACTATGAGTTGGTGACGTTAGTTGCCATAATATTTAGGGCTTTTACACAAGGTGATAGTGAAGGGGAGTCTTTGCTGTACCTGGATCAGATGTTGGTCAAACTCACTCAGGATCCTTGGAGGGAAACTCGTGGATAGACCGTTGGGGACTTTCACTAAGGTGTAAGTCTATTGAGAAGGATGCTAATGTAACTGATCCACCCAGTCACCCCAGCCCCTTCTCACATGTTCTCGCGATGTTGGATTTCATCACCAACTAGTGAGCTCATTGTGAGAAGCTTTGGTTTGTTTTCTTGATTCCTAGATTTATTAGTGCATGCTATTTATTTTCTTTATTTGGCCTTAGGAGTGTCATTTTCATAATTCAATCCTGGTCAACCAAGATCTACGTAGGTCTTGGAGGATGCAAGGTTTGCCTCATCGACATTATGAACCCTTTCCTCCCAACTCACCCGAAGACCATCCTCGAGAGGAAATCCACGGGGAAAACCAATCTGAATCTGGAAGTATTGTTACCCCTTTGATCAAGGATGATTTTAGGGGACAAATTTCGCTTGTGGGGTAATTTTCCATGGTTTTTCCCAAAAAAATATTTGCTATTCTAAAAATTATTTGCCCAAATTCTAAAGGATAGAATTATTTTACTTTAAAAAATGGCAAACTTTTATACAAACTATATAAAATCCTTAGAAATTTGAATATTTTTACAAAAATATCACCAAACATTTTATAGTTGGCATATGAAGGATTAGTAATATTCGCCAATGTTTCTACATTTTAAAATAAATTTCCATCCTTAAAATCATCCCTGTTACCATATCCATAGAATACCAAAGATCATGGTCTTCCAACATCATCTATGCTTAACACTTCCCTGGGATGCATTTAGAGGGAAATTTAAAATTTTTATTCATATCTGACTAAATGTAGGCATACCATTACTCCTGGAGCAACCTGCTAAACAAAATATGTTAGCAACCCCCAAAAAACCTATCACAAGACCACAATGATATTATCAAGAACACATATTGAACATCTCATTCCTAACACCTCTCAATATCTCCCTATCATAGGTAGCATCCCTACTATACATACACAAATTCCTAGAACATTTCATTAAATGCACTCTCATACCATAAAACATTTGACCATGTTGAAAAGATTTTGAATTCTAGAAACTAACCTAAAAATACAGATCACTAAAGTTGAAACCCTTATCAAAATTTATGTTATAGATTACTTTAACCTACAAACACATGCCATTGATAATTAAAACAACAAACATTCTAATATAAAGACTTAAAACATCATCAGTGATTTTATATTAAATCTGAAATAGAAAGCTAAAGCTAAAGCTCAAAACTCAACTCTTGGACCATAAAGTGGTTTTACTTAATTCCCCTTTATAAACTAGTAATAAGAGAGGTACAATGAATATAAATGCATGGACAAAAATTCTGTAGTGTTAAATATAACCATAGTGCATATTCCTTGCATGGATAAGCGAGTCAAATTAAGGTACACCCACATAGAGATTCATACCCTTCACTAAGTTGGGAATCCACATGCATGAGTGCCCCTACTAATTTAGGTAATTTCACCCTTTAATTGTGTTTCCAAAACTAAAGATATACAAAATATATTTAGAACTTTGAATATAGAAAACAAAGTTGAAAAATTGGAACTAGGATGAGGATGGAACGTGAATGCTTTTGGTGTGCATATTGCACCCCCTATCTCTCTCCATAAATGCTAGTATGCCTCATAACTACTCTACAAATCGTTGAAACAAGAGTTGTTGCACTATTGTATTGAGCTCTATTATATGCTACTCTATTTGAAAGAGGAATAATGTTATAGCTATAACATTGTCCAAGTTATACACAATATATACACAGGTAAAGTTAATAGTCCCTATGGAGTCCATCAAGAAATTACTACTAGTTTGTAATTAAATATAGGAGAAGGCCCAATACTAATTTCCTTCTAGAAAAGATTATGGATCAACATTTTGGATCATAAGATCTCAATGAGCAACAAGAGCATGTAGGTAATGGTTTCTATTTTCCCAACCTCTATACTCACCCAAATTTCCTATTCTCAGGTTCTCAATTTTGGTTTAGGTAATAATGAATTTTGGGTGCTAATAACATATGATAATGTAGCTTGAATTTCATCATGTAGGTAATGGTTTTCTATTTTTCCAACCTCTATACTCACAAAAATTTCCTATTCTTAGGTTCTCAATGTTGGTTTAGGTAGTAATGAATTTTGGGAGCTAATAACATATGATGATGTAGCTTGAAATTCATAATGGAATGAGAATATGCTAAAGAATTGAAATTCATAATGGAATGAGAATATGCTAAAGAACTAGTATCATACCATGAGGAAAGTGAATGGAATGAGAGACTTTTACATTTCCCCAAAATTATTGTAATCTCTTTATAAGGTACCTTTCACATACTCCCTCTTTACATAAGGTATATTGCATTTCCTCACTAACCACATAATGCATTTATGATGGTGATCTTAATTTAAGGAACATGATGGAAAGGATGTGTACAATAAGAAAACCAGACTTGATCTTTATACAACACCTCCATCACTCATATCTAGGTCTACTCACTAACAACACATGCACATGCGACTGAAGGTACAACCAAACAAGTACCTGTCATATATTTCTTCCTCGAGTGAGGGAAGCTTAGGATAAATAGAGGGAAATGTGCTTGCATCTAGTAGATATGATACCAAACAAGGACCATAGGTGAAAAAGTTAGAAGAAAATTCCGTAGACGCATGGAATTTTTTCTTTCCGAAGGAGGATCATTCTCTTATGATGATGAGAGCATAAGAGACATAGAGGTGCCACTCAGGTATAATCATTCGATGAAACAATGGGTACCTAAGGAATTGTCTCCGTTAGACACTGAATTCATTGTCAACAATAGGACATATAACATTGCACCATCCTCCCTGCATGGACTGGGGCTATTTTTCGTGGATGGAATAACTGTAAAATACAATACAGCAGCTGAATTGATGGACTATGTCGGACCGTGTTACAATTATAATGATTGGATGAGACTGTTCAGGTACATGCAAAGTATGCAGATATATGCACTCGCCACAAATTATATACAACTAATAAACAACGATAAAAATAAGGGAGCGACTATATATATTGATGGAAGGCCTAAAGATTCCGGTAATATTGCAGGGTTTATAAACAAAACATGACATGGGACAACAAACAAGAAACCGAATTTCATATGTGAGGGATGGAAAGAGAATCGTGTAGTCTTGTATGCAATAAAAACTATAGCTCTCGGGGAAGATTTATTAGCATATTACCATTTGAATCAATTAGAAACATCGACTAATAGTGTGCGAGCACTTATGAAACACCTCTTTAAGCAACCTCTACTTATTGCATTATATATATATTTTTTTATCTTTAACAATGTTTTAAATATTTCATGGTCCCAATTTTATAATAATGTGGGAGGTTGATCGTTGAGGTTGATTTTATTTGGGTGGACATCAATTTTTTTTGTTATTGTTAACGAATTTTTAAATATTTGGTGGTTCTAATTATATTATAATGTGGTAGGATGATCGTGGAAAAGGGTCAGCCGTAGAACATGTAAATGATTATCAAATTCAGCTTTCATTTTACGTGAATTTTATTATTTGTTTATATAATTTTATTTGTGTGGTAATCAATTATTTCATTTGTTTATATAACTGAAATAACATTGATTTTGTTGAAATTATATGTATTCAACAGACCATGTTGATCATGATTCCTCCGATGAGGAGGGGTTTTATTCATCCCCTGATCTGATGACATTAATAAAAAAAGATCATTAAAGCAAATAAGGAACTTGCTAGCTTGTTAGACCGTCCAAATCAAACTCCCGACGTACTAGAAATGATCAATATCCTTATGTCACAAATTAACACATATAAGGTAATAACCATAAATTAAAGTGTTTTTTTTAATGTACTCATATGTTCAATTATGAAAGTCTTTTTTTTAACTTTTACATTATGTTATGAAAACACATTTTCTTTTTTATAAAGAGACTTTTGGAGCCTGTTCAACCCAGTGTTGGTAGTAGTGGCATTGCAGAGACGCTACAGAGTCCTGACGCGGGATGTCATATAATTGTTAGAGTATTGTTTACTTATCTATCTTCCACACCTAATTTAGATAGGAGCCATGACACGCACTGCCAGGCATCAACACAATGGTCAGGCTCTAGAGGTGGTGAAAAATATGAGGCTGATGATGTGGTTTACATGGTTGCATTTCCCGAAGATAGACGTGTGACTAGCACAGGGACCCTTCCATGAAAATTTTTGGTCAACAATAATGGATTTCCATTAAAACAAATAAGACTCCTAGGTATTTTTTCATATTTTAATTGTTTCATGTTGTTCATCTCATACACAAATCATCTAGATTATTATTTTTAAATTAATGATCATATCTTTTTGTGTGTAGGAAATGACCATTTTTATAGGCACCTAGAGAGAAAGGCCTTGTTGATTTTTGGGGAAACCTTACACATGAGGTGGAATTTCCATAACTCCAACCTCAAAAAAGAACCTATGGATTATATCGAAGGTCTCTTTGGAGTAGACATATTCAATAAAAAAGAGGTAAGCTCTGCAATGAGTGAATATTTAAAATATACACAGGATGTTTATAAACGAAGCTTGGCAGGAAAACCTAGGTATGAGTGTCCTCCCTCGATTCTAGAGAGGGAGTGGAAGGCGATCATTGATGATGCAAAAGAAAATACATTGAAAAAATCAGGAGAAAAAGTAATTGGAACCCCAAGGTAGATTACAATATTTTGATTTAAATACCTTTAATTTTATTTAGATCTAAATAAAAGTGTGGTATATAACATACTTGAAAATTTTGATGATAGGTTTCCTGACACTTTGAAGGAAACCAAAGAAAGGATTGTAAAACATGGCCAACACAAGCTAGGCCAGGGCGGCTACTCGAGGTTACAATCACGAATGGTAAGTACCCAAACATATTAAGAATATTATTTGTATATCCTTACAACTTTCAGGTAATTTCGACAAAAAAATTAAAAAAACATACTCTTATGCAATGCATGGAAATGACTTCGAAACTGAAACCACGGAGGAAGACCTCCAACTTGGTTACAAGTATGGATATAAATCCGTGGTTGATCATAGGAAAAGAATGGGGCAGACCCCAAGATCCATTTTGCAGGATAAGGTAAATAAAAATAAGTCCACATTAACCTTTCATTACTTTTAAAATACGTAAATGTTTGATATCGTCCATCACTTTAATGTCTTACTTTGTTTTCATAAGGGGAGAAACACTATCAACGAAACCATTAGTACTGAAAAACAGAGTGTTGATAATGTAGCGCGGCTAGAAGATCATGGTGCTCCCTAGAAACCCCATCCTAGTGGGGTGCAACCCCAAGATGTTCCTGTGAATCAGGCCCACGACGGTAAAATGGTTGTATATTAATCATATACTTAATAATTTTGTACTTATAAATTTTTTATTTCTAATTTTTATTACTTATACATTTACAGTTTTGTCCTTATAAATTTTTCCGTTTCAATGGAAGAGAATGTCGTAGTTGAGCCTCCTCGACCTAAAGATCACGGAAACAAGGCAGCCATTCCAATGGTGCCAACTAGTGGACCAAGTAAATAATTACATTGCAGAGGTTTTTTTTAATATTACTGAACTAATTCAATGATATTTAAAAATTGGCCATATAATGTTAATTTTTTTTTGTAGGTGATGGCCCCTCACAACAACCTCCACACCATGGGTACGAGACTAGGCATTCTTGGCGTGAAAGGACTGAAGCAACATCAATTGTTGAGGAGCACCCAGTAAACGAAGACATGGAGATGGATGAATTACTTAAGAACTGGAAAACACAAAACAAGACTAAAAGAAATTAATGATGTATAATAATTTTATAAGACAAATAGATGTACATTATATAGCTAGTATATTTGGAACATATTTTGAATCATAAATCTCATTTATAAAAACTATTTTTTATGACATATGCCTTTGAATGAGAAACCTCATTTATAGCTTTACAATCACTTTTTTTTATCAATTTTGAATATTTTTAATGCATATTTTTTAGTATAATATAGATTGGGTATTGAGGAATTGAGAGTGATGTGTGGGGGGGGAGGGGGAGAGGGCATAGGAGCTTCCACCTTCATGTGGTTGGACCTGTTCAGTAGAGAAAAAATTATTGGAGTCTTTTATTCTTGGAGCAAACCTCTCTCGATCCAACAGAGCAACAACATAGTYAATGTTGACTTYGTTGTTGCTCCTTCAKATYGAGGGAGGTTTKCTCCAAGATMARAAGGCTCCAATAAAGTATTCTCGAAACCAAGAGGATATTWTTCARGCCATCGCATYTRAGATGTGTGTGTGTGTGTGTGTGTGTGTGTGTGTGTGTCACTATTTAATCTCCTCTCATATGGATTTTATAAAAAATAATATCAATGGTGTTTACTATTTGCAATCTTGTCGGTTTTAATTTATATTAGGATTTATTGACATGTCTTAAAAGTATTTTTTGTTTTTTACTAAAAACTAAAAACAATTCTGTTTTTATTTACTACAGTATGCAGTTCACACATTTGTAGATGCTCTAGATGTTGTATCAATGCAATGCTACACATTAGAATATCAAAGATCAGGTATGCCTTGTCTTTTTTCTTCTTTTCATGAATTCTTAAGGTTCCTTTTATTTATTTATTTTTACATTACCATCATTTGTGGGCCACTATGGGGCGATTCATTCTATATAATGAACCAGACCCAAGTATGTAGCATATATGATTCCATTTAGTTCATCATATCATATGATTCACACAACTAATCTAATACTTCAAGTTGGTTTTTGTGGTTGTGTATAAGTAATCCCCTGGATATCATAGTATAAGCATACCATAATTATGCAATAGAGTATTTGAAATGAATGAGATATAGATACCACTTCCGAGTAGAAGAATATAATAGCTTGATGACTGGTAAGGAATAAGATAAGCACATGGAATCTATACTAGTAACTCCATTTTATCAGCTTAGAGTACTAGTATATCAAGTGTGATTGATTATGGAATATGCACTATTACTGTTTACATAATGTGTTTTTAATGTGCACTGGCATATTCATAGACAATTTAGTGTGCATGGACAATTTGGCTATGTGTTTTTAATGTGCATTGGCATATGCATAGACAATTTTCACGGCTCTAGTTTCCACTTTGCCAAGTTTCTTTTTCCTTGGTGCTATTAGTTTTTTTTTGTTTTTTCTCAAACATTGATTGTTTGAAATCCTATAGTTGACTTGAAATATTCATTGAAGTTGTGTTTATGTCTACTTTTGATCTCTATTTACAAGTTTCTTGTTCTTTTCATTGTAATAAGATAGCCTCAAAATTGACCATATAAAAAGTATTTGCAAAACGAATACATGGAAAAGAACATTGTAAAAAAAAATGTAATAGCAAGAAGAAAATAAAAGTAATAGAAAATTTGAATAGACTACTGTAATTGTGTTTGATCTCCTCAACTCCCTTCTTAAATAAACAATTTTCAATGGCTTGACATTTGTACCTTCTCCAAATATTTCAAAAAAATGATATTCTTGTTTCAATTATTTTTCCTTGCTATCATGTAGAGATATTGTTCTTTGACCTTCATTACGCTTTAGTGCTACTTATTCCATAGTGGTTTTCATATTCAATGCTATGGAATCAAAATATACAAGCATAAATTTGAAGAATCACACACTCTTGCATGCATCAAATACTTTTGAAATGGAAATAGATGGAGCCCTCTCACAAGACTTTATTCTTATTTCTCACTTCTTGTTCAATTTTAAAATTTTCTACTATTATGTATGAGGTTGCTTATTCATTTTATTCACAATCTTTCTTCATTTCTATAAGACTTCAATGGAGATATGTATAGAAGTCATTTCCCATTTTTGGATATGCTATGTTGGAATAGATCTAATGTTATCCTATCTATGCAAAATGAATTCAGCCCATAATTCCTCCAGGAGTTGCACAAAGTTCATGATCATATGGAATATTTGCAAAGAATGACCATACCAACATCCACACACCTCATTGATGGTGATAATGGTTTGTGGGGATTTTTTTTTGCATCAAATGGTTATCTATGTGGTTGAACATTAGTATTTTTATTTGGTCCTTTAAAAGGGGCACAAACTATCTCCATTACAATGCATCAAATATTAGGTTATTCTATAATATTATGTCCCATGATCAAAACCCTACATGTGGACATTACAATCCCACTACTCATTTACAATCTTTGGATTTTGCACTCCTTCGTACTACTAAATTGTTAGTATTTCCTTATTAAAAAAAAAAAACTTTGCAAAAGCTTGACCAATAACATGAATAGAACAAGAAACTTGTTAGTCTAGAACAACAACTTATATCTCATGAAAAATACATGTTCTAGTTCAAGCTTCTAGACTTTTTTTTTATAATTTTATATGAATTTCTCAATGCTAAGGAGTTCTTTCATTAATATTGCATTTTTCTTTTAGTTTAGCCCAATGTTTTCATGCATTTATATGTCCATTGGTAAACAATGATCACATATCGATATGGTTGTTGATTGTGCTTATACATGCACCAAAATTTATATTTCCATATATTATTTCCCAATTCAGTAAGGATTACATGTTGTACATATAGATATGTTAATAAATATATTGGTAATTTGGAAATCAAATAAAATACTAGAAAATGTTAGGATACAACTTCATTGGAGTTGATGTCTTCATAATTGAGTTGGTTTGAAAACTTATAGTAGGAAATTACAAATCATGTATACTATTTGTGAGAAGAAATTCATCTCTAAACTATGTTATCATGGGTATTCCTTACTTATTGTGTGCTCTCATAAAATTTTCTTTCACAATTTTGCAAAATTCGCATGACATAAAATCAAACAGTAATCACATTTAAAAATGAATGAACCCATTCTATATTACAACCCTTCACACAAAAGAGTATGAAAGATGTATTAAGTAAATAATAGGAATATTTACTGACCCATATGTTATGGAGATACTGTAATTGATAACCCTCAAAGGCACTCTCTTGCATTAATATTTGTTATTATTATTTTTAAAATAGATATATTTTGTCACTCTTGCGATGAATAAATCGTCGATAGTATTGATAGTCCATCACAACTATCGACGCTTCGTCTCTCTTGTGACGAATTGTTTGTCACAAAAACTAGGATAGGTCATTTATCTTGCGACGAAGAGGATCGTTGATAGTATTGATAGTTCTTCGCAACTATCGATTCTTCATCGTTCTTGCAATGAATAGTTCATCACAAAAACTAGGATAGGTCGGTTCTCTTGCGATGAAGGGGATCGTCAATAGTATTGATAGTTCGTCGCAAGAACTACTCGGGTCATCGCAAGAGCGATGATCTATCGTTACCATCGACGATACCTTATGCTTGAATAGTTCATCGCAAGAGCTACTTTGGTCTTCTCTCTATGATGAGATCCCTAGGTCGTCCCTCTAGTGACGAGCTCCCTCGGTTTTCATTCTTGTGATAATCATCATTGGTCATCTCTTGTGCGACGAGCACTGTAGGTCATCTCTCTTGCGACAAGCATCGTAGTTCGTCTCGCTTGTGACAATGACCTTGGGTCATCGCTCTTGCGACGTTATCCCAGGTTCATTGCACTTGCCATAGAATGTGAAGCAGAATTTGGGGGGCCCAATATTCATCGCAATCTACACGACATAACGTTGCAAGAGAGTCGAAATGGCCGTCGCAAAATGACCCAAATTTACTAGTGTGATTTGATACAATTAATAATTAATTGCTTTTAAATTGTGGAAAAAGGATAATATTGATTCATCCCCCCTCTTAGTATCAAACAATATTCCAACAATTGGTATCAGAGTGGGTTCTTTCACGATAGTCTAATCACTGGAAGGAAGATTTTAAGAAACCACAATGGATCAACAAGAAGGGATGTTCTCAAATAGAGCTCCACTATTCAAGGAGATAACTATGCATTCCTGGGTATAAGATTGAGAAGTTACCTAATGGAATTGGGATGTGATTTATGACTATCTGTGATAGAGGGTTATGATGTACCAGAAATTACTTGTTGGGAAACAACCGCAAAGAAACTCTACATTGATAATTCAACAGCTGTAAATGTAATTCTGGGTGGATTAACAAATAATGTATTTGTCAAAGTCATGCATTGTAAATCAGAAAAAGAGATTTGGGAGAAACTACAAATCATCTATGAAGGAGATGCCAAATTCAAGCAAGCAAATCTTCAATCGTACAGACGACAATTTGAAATATTCAAGATGAAAGAATAAGAAAACATTGCAGAGTATTTTCTAAGAAGAGATGAAATTGTTAACATAATTAGAGGACTAGGAGAAGATTTAGATGACAAAATTGTAGTCCAAAAGGCACTAATATCACTCCCAATGAAATATGATCCCAAAGTATCTACCTTGTAAGATCGAGAGAATCTTGAAAAAATCACAATGGATGAACTACATGGGACTATCACAACCTATGTGTTGGCCCTTGACCAAGTTTTGAGAGATATTTGGTCAAGTTTGACCTATTTTGGGACTTCGACATCCTGTCGAAGGAGGAGCACAAGATGAAGTAGAGATCGCAGGATCTCGGCCCCTTTTTGGGCCCTTTTTGGGATTTGGGATTATGTAACAGGTATGGGATATCGGCCATGGGTTTACCCATGTTTAGGCCTATTTTGTAATGTATATATAGATATCTAGGCAATGCAAGGAGATATAGAGAAGACATCTATATGATGTTAGACAGATTGCTAAGTGCTAGATCTATGTGATCTAAGGATTGTAAGATCTATGTGCATACTGTGTGAAGCTTGTAGAGCTGAGTGAAAGTGACTGTAGAAGGCTTAGTGTTTTAACCTAGCTCGGGGAAGGTGGATCTGGTGAGGTGTGCGTAGATCTCCTGTCCTATGCAGAGTAGGATTTTGTGGCTCTGTGCATGTAAGCGATTGACTAAAGACAATAAAGAAGAAGAGTTGGTGGATGTAGCCCCAGGGTGGGGGTGAACCACGTATATGTTGTGTTGCTCTGCTTTGTGCAATGTGTTGATGTGTTCAGGTCTTTACTTGCCAAGTGCTTGATATAGATATATAGATCTGGTTTTTCTTTATACTAATGTTGTATATGGATATATATCTGACCTATGTGAATGTGCTTAGTGCTTGAATCTGCTTAGATACATCAGATCTGGATGAATGATGCGATGCTCTGTTTTATTTGCGAAGAAAATATTGGTTAAATACTGATGAAATGTCGATGCTAAGTGCTCTGTTAAGTATTAGAATCACAAATCTATGTCCCATCTAAGGTTGCAGACACCTGAGTCTTTCAACCACCCCTACCTCTACCTCGGGCGAGACTTCATCTACTTCGCAGGTGTTGTCGAAAGGGCTGATAGTTAGGGTTTTGTTGGTGCACTATTGTAGCATTGAACCCTGGGTCTGGCCCTGTGCCAACAAATGGTTTTGTTGCCGAGACCTAAAACTGTGATTGATGGGAATTAAGGAAGAAGAATCTTTGTGCAAAGATCTATCCTAAAACTGTGAAATCTCTGTGCATAGATCTGTCGCTCTGGTGCACAATACTCTATTTAGTTTAAGAAGCTTTGTGCCAAAGAAAATAAGTCTGATCGAAAGAAAAGAGGTAATATCCGAAATCTTTGTGCTCTGAGAAAGGTAAAAGTGAGAATTTTTATTAAAAGAGGTAAGATCTGAATGCTTTGTGCTTTGAGAAAGGTAAAAGTGAGAAGTTTTTCTTAAAAAGGTAATATCTGCAAGCTCTGTGCTTTGATAAAGGTAAGAATAATGAAAAGTTCTAGATCTGAAGGCTTTGTGCTTTGTAGAAGTAAGACAAGTGGAAATTTTTGTTTCAAAAGTATGGATCTAGGTATGGTTGATAGATTTTGTCCTAGCTTGAAAACTAGGGCCCTAATAGATGAAAGAAGGTTTGATATGCATAGATCTGATAAGAATAGTGAAAGATATGTTATACCTATGCATAGAAAGAATGTTTGGACTAACAAGTGGATGCAGGATCCTAGAAAGAACTATTTTCAGGTTAGCTACTATGATCCTAGTGCAGAGTATAGAAAGAGCTGGGGATTATTTAAGAGAAAGGGAGGATTAACCCTCTATCATGGTTGTAGAAAACTAGGACATCTTGCTAAGGAATGCCCTGGGAGAAGACCTAGTTGTCTCTGTTGCAAAGCTATGGTCCACGAAGTATTGGATTTCCCTAGAATGATTGCTAAGCTTGAAGGAATGAACATGAGATAAGAAAACCCTAAGGCAGATCCAGAAATGGCAGAACCCCAGAAAGAATTAGAGAAAGTATTATTACAGATAAGAGAAACCTTTAATGACCACCGACATGTCATCTTATCAGAGATCTTCAAAGAAAAAGAATGCCTTGAAGCAAGAATAGGAGACTTTGACATTGACTGTGTTCTAGATGAGGAAACACAGGTGAATATCATGACATAAAGAACTTGGGAACTATTAGGGAAGTCTGCTATGACTCCTTCATTGGGAGGAATAGGGATATTTAGAGGAAAAGTAATAAACCTATGTGGAAAGCTCATCGAGATTTTTATGCTTGCCAATGGAACTTAGACAGAGAAAGATTTTGAGATTATTAAATTTATTGAGAAAAATGCCCCATTTGCCATGTTATTAGGAAAACCTTGGGTTGAAAAATATTAGGCTAGAAGGAAAGAAGAAGAAGAAGTTTTAGAGCAGAAGAAGAAAGAGTTAAAAGATTTTATGACTAGAAGGATCACACACTTGATTTAAGAACAGAAGAACAGATAGAAGCTATTTAACACTAGAGACTCGGATGTTGAAGTTGCAAGAACACTAGAACACCCACAGAAGAATGAAGTACCTATTTTAGATAAAGAAGAAGCACCACCCTCGAATATTATGAAATAATCTCAACAACGCGAAGTAACTATGCCACAAGAAGATAAGAATCAGAATGGAAAAAGGCATACTGAGATGAATCTCACTGGAAAGAAGGCTAGAAAGCTAAGTAATAAGAGAGCTAAGATCGACAAGTTACAGAAGGTTCCAGAAGAAACCTCGTAGGCAGAAAATTTGCAAAATTGGAACTTCACCAGGATAACAGAACAACGTCACATGCAATTCACCATGGAAAAGAAATATAGCCTTTGGGACTAATATAACCATTCAAACGACCCTCTCAATGGGTTGAAAGGCATTTATGGCTCGCCACCATACCATTGGACCATGTTGTAACAGACAAAATAGAGTTAATGAAGGCTTCTTTCCCATTGTCGCCTGTTGTAAGAGATCTGTTTCCAAGTTATCTATTTATCCCATCGCGCCATGCCCCGAGAACAATTTTGCTAACCGTGAGTCTGAGCCCACAGTCTTGCTAATTTTACACAGTCATTGCGCTATTTCCCTCTATTGTATTTTCGTGTCTAAGTTACTCCCTGAACTTGAGATTTCAAATCCCGAGCATGTATGTCGACCGAGTTCAGCGCTGCAGAGAAAGTTGTTTAACAAGTTCTGATTGAACTCATGACTGAAAGAGTCATGTCGATGTTTGCAGGTGTACAAGCTTCATCAATGAGAATGGTGCAAGACTCTCCATCGACTACTCGCAGAGCAGGACCATCCCGTCCATCAACAGAAAAGAGAACCAAGCATAAAGACAACCTCGTGAATGAAAAAATGATTCCAACCATACTTAATTATTACATACAACCTCTGGCTGGTGTAGTGAACCATGATAGTGTACCATGTGATTTTGAGTACACCATAATTACTGCGTACCTCCCGAAGGGGATACGCGCAGTTTGAACAGACCAGGACAATATTGCATCACTAAATTTTAGAAACTTCAACCTCAGAGATCGCAAGATCTATGGCATGCTCACCCCATACAATTACCTGACCAAAACTAAAGGAAAGAATTCGAAGATCATTCCCCATTCATGGACAATGAACCTCGCACAGTCCACCCTGCTAAACGTCATGAAAATCCCACACTTCGGAAGACACCAGGAAGTCAATGCTTGTCACCGGATTTGTTGTTGACCTTGTAGGGAAGTGCGCAGAAGGCCTACAGATGAGCTGGGTGAAGTACCTAGTTAACAAGTTGGAACTTGATTGTTAAAAATCCCAGGACTAGGGTTATGAATTCCATTTCAATTGGCTCTTGGTTCTCATTGCATTTGTTGCCTGGGAGATGCTAGAAGGAGAAACCTTCCCAGACATAGAGCCGTTCGAATCGCTTTCTACGAAGTTCGCTACCCTGTGGTATTCAACAGATATGAACAAACAGTGGCAGTCGAATGTTGTGTTTCATACATACTACCTTCAGCTGAAGGGAGACATCGAAGCCAAGCCTCGAATGACTCCAAACACACTACAAAGGTTCCGACCATTGATGAATTTCAACGCATATCGACACTTCACTTATATTACAATGCCTGCAAATGAACATAAAGAGAAGCTCCAGACATATTATAAGATTATAGAAAAAGACCTAGAGGAAATCACTAAGGAATGGTCTGCTGACCTCCTTATCCCTTCCAACTCCATAGAGATATCCGATAATAACAGCTTGAAGGACACCCATAAATAACATAATACACCCAGAACCAACAGATAGAAGAAGACTGACGAGGTACAAAACTTAAGCAGTACCTTAGTGAATACTGCTTCCATGTCACCTGACTGAGGGGATGGTGATGAAGTTGAAGCTGAACACAAGCCCAATGAAGTAACACCGCCCAGATATGAGGAGGACCTCTCGAAGAAGCGAAAGGTTTCCCCCATGAAACCTTCTTCCCGAAAGAAGTCAAAATCCACCATGATCAAGATGTAGACCGTCCTCACCTCTGAGGATTTTGATTTCATCATCACAGCCTTGAATGACGCCTCACTGGAAATAGCAGAGAACCAAACATCCAAGTAGAAAGAAATGTATGATAGGATCGAATTCAAACTTCGAGGGGTACAACAAAACCTTTAGTCCAGTCGTGTAGTCTCCACTATGCCGGGAGATCCAGAGTTGGGAGATGCGTTAGCCCAACTCCACTGACTAGCTGATATAGCCGAAGCTCACCTCTGACGAGCACAGGAAGAAACCAACCAGGAAACCCATGATTTGATGCAAGTACAAGGAGTACTTGTCGAACAACACCGAGATGTAGAATAGGAAAAGATTGATCTCCAAGCGAAGTTCGATGAAGAAAAAGTACATATGCAACAAGGAAAAGAACAGCTTCTCACAAAGCAACTTGACGTAAAAGAAGCGTTCAACAGAGCACTTCTCTCTGTGACAGTCGTTGAAATAAAGGCAGAGGATTGAGTCATGCAACAAGTGGAACAGATCGCAGAAGCTATCCAGTAGTTACAACAACACATAGCAGACTTAGAGCTCTGCACAGTTCCCGAGACCCCACATGATGTAAGGGACCAAAGAGCAGCAACTGCTCAAAGCGCAGTTGAGAGAATAAAATCCCTTACTACAGAATGTAAGAAACTTACTGATCCCAATGCCCAAACCTATGAGTAACTCATAGAGAATCCAGAACTAAAGGCACTGAAGGCGCAACTGCAAGAGGTGAAGTATCAAGATGAAATGATACAGGTGCAACTAAAGCCTCTATCAGCTATGGAAATAATGAAGTGCTCCTAAGAGCAATGCACCACCCAACAACAGATCCACACTATCTAGAGTAGAGTTATGGAAGTAAATAAGAGACTCCAACCTATACAAGATAAGGCCTACCAATTGTTCATAGAGGTAGAAGACCAAGGAGCAGAATTGGAGCAAGTTGTTATTGCAGTTGAACAATTCCTAGAGGGGCCTATGAATGAGGTAGTCATCCAAGAGTTTGCTGCACAAGAGGCCATGGCACAATAACAAGTCGAAGCAACTCTATCCAAGCTCGAGGCTTTTGAAGCAGAACTACCCAGATTAGAGTGCCTCAGGACAAGTCACAGGTGAGTGTTGGGGGCCTATTATCCCTTGACCAATTTTTGAGAGATCTTTGGTCAAGTTTGACCTATTTTGGGACTTCGACAACTTGTCGAAGGAGGAGCATAAGATGAAGCAGAGATCGCGGGATCGCGACCCCTTTTTGGGTCCTTTTTGGGATTTGGGATTATGTAATGGGTATGGGATGTCGCCCCATGGGTTTACCCATGTTTAGGTCTATTTTGTAATGTATATATAGATATCTAGGAAATGAAAGGAAATATAGAGAAGACATTTATGTGATGTTAGACATATGGCTAAGTGCTAGATCTATGTGATCGAAGGATTGTAAGAGCTTTGTGCATACTATGTGAAGCTTGCAGAGTTGAGTGCAAGTGAATGTAGAAGGCTTAGTGTTGTAATCTAGCTCAGGGAAGGCGTATCTGGCGAGGTGTGTGCAGATCTCCTGTCCTATGCAGAGTAGGATTTTGTGGCTCTGTGCATGTTTGTGCATGTAACTGATTGAATGAAGACAATAAATAAGAAGAGTTGGTGGATGTAGCCCCAAGGTGGGGGTGAACCACGTATATGTTGTGTTTCTTTGCTTTGTGCAATATGTTGATGTGTTTAGGTCTTCACTTGCTAATTTCTTGATATAGATAGATAGATCTGGTTATGTTGTGTACTAATGTTGTATATGGATATAGATATGACCTATGTGAATGTGATTAGTGATTGAATCTTCTTAGATACATTAGATCTGGATGAATGATGCAATGCTCTGTTTTATCTGTGAAGTAGATATTGGTTAAATATTGATGAACTATCAGTGCTAAGTGCTTTGTTAAGTATTACAATTATAGATCTGTGTCCCAACTAAGGTTGCAGACACCTGAGTCCTACAACCACCCCTGCCTCTACCTCGGGTGAGACTTCATTTGCTTAGCAGGTGTTTCCGAAAGGGCCAGTAGTTAGGGTTTTGTTGGTGTGTTGTTGTAGCATTGAACCCTGGGTCTGCCCTTGTGCCAACACTATGAAATTAGAACAGCACAAGAAAAACCTTCAAAAGGTGAAACAACTTTCAAAGTCTTAAAATTAACTACAAACCATGAACATGTATTGAATGAAATCATCTCAGACAATTCCGATGAGGAAGAAGCAAACTTAATGAAGAAACTTAAGAAAGGATCTGGAAAATACAAAGGGAAGTTACATTTCAAATGCTTCAATTGTGGAAAAATTGGAAACTTTGCTTCCAAATGTCCTTATCCCAAGGAAAAAGATAGTGAAGATGAATAAGATTATAACCATATAAAGAAAATAAAAAGGGAAAATCCCAATACAAAAATAAATTCTATAAGAAAAAGAAAAGATTTTATTCTAAAGAAGACAATAGATCATCTTACATGAGTGAAGATGACTATATAGAGGTTCTAATTATGGAAATAGAAACTCAAACTAACACTATTGAAGAAAATAATTATGGAAATGAATAAAATCCAGAAGTTGAAGTTGATGTTGAAGGATAAATCATTAGTGCTCTCGAAGAACTAAGAATATGTAGAAGGAAGAACAAATAATTAAAAGAACAACTGTTAGATTATAAGGAAGAACACAAATTGAGAGAATAAGAAGTTTCAAAAATCATCAAGAAAACATAACTAATCATTATTGATTTGATAACTCAATTACAAGAAGCTAAAAAAAATGAATAAGTCTTAAGTAAACAACGTAATGAAAAGGAACAAAACTGTGAAAATTTAGAGGTTGAAATAAATATTCTAAGAAGGAAACTTGAGAAAGCAACTAACCATTCCAAGTTTAAAGTAGTTCAAAAAATATTGGATGACATCCTTAACAGTCAAATACCATCAAGTAATAAGATTGGACTGGGTTATGATCACAAGGAAACTAATAAAGGCTCAAAATATGGAATACATAAAAGTGATAAAAATCCAAAAACGTTATTCAACTAACCTTCAGAGCTCCTTCAAAAAGGAAAAAAACAAGATATAGATTGATTCTAATCAACATAAATATTCTCTCCCTTCAAAATAAAATGAATATAGAAGGAATAAAATTTCAATAAGAAATCTCCCAAAAAGATATCAACAACTCTTTCTTGGATACTATTTTTGTTTTCATAATTTTGGGCATAAATCATTAGGCTTCAAAGCTTATAGAAAGAACTATCATAAAAGTGTTCAAGGATATGGCCATAGGAACAACAATTCTAGTAGAAATCAAAGGAGTAGAAACTATAATTCATTTTCTCCATTACAAGATTACAATATTGAATGCTACAAATGCAACAATTATGGTCATAAATCTAGTAATTGTAGACTATCAAAATATTCCATGAAGGAAAGTATTTCCAATAGTCAAGAAGAAAAATATAATAAGATATGGAAAGAAAAACAAATAGAGAAAAATCATACCTGGGAACTTGTCCCAAGACCAAAAAACAAAAATGTGGTAGGGACCAAGTGTATTTTTAAAAACAAATTTAATGATAATGGTCAAGTTATAATGAAAAAAGCAATAATAGTGTGCAAAGGATATGCACAAGTAGAAGGGATTGACTTTGAAGAAACCTTCGCTCCAGTTGCAAGAATGGAATCCATTAGATTATTTCTAGAATAAAAATGCTTTAATAATTTTAAAGTCTATTAGATGGATGTAAAGTCTACATTTATGAATGGAGACCTAAAAGACAAAGTCTACACAGAACAACCAGAAGGATTTGAACAACTAGGAAAAGAAGAACAAGTGTATAGATTGAAGAAGACACTCAATGGCCTTAGACAAGCACCCAGATCATGGTATGTGAGATTGAATAAGTACTTGCTGCAACAAGGATTCAAAAGAGGCATGTCTAACTACAATATCTATCTTAGAATTGAAAAATATAGTTTTTTAGTCACAGTGGTCTATGTGGATGACATCATATTTGGCTGCAACAATGATGACTCAAGTTACAAATTTGCTCAAGAAATGTCAAAAGAGTTTTAAATGTCTATGATTAGAGCTCTAACTTTCTTTCTTGGACTTCAAATCACTCAGTCACTGAAATTAATGTTTATTACTTAGTCCAAATACATGAAAGAGATACTTTAAAAGTTTGGAATGGATAAAAGTGCACCTATTAGCACTCCAATGACAACTAGTTGCAAACTCAACAAGGAATATAAGTCACTTTTTGTAGATTCAAATCTCTATAGATATATGGTTGGGAGCCTACTATATTTGATTGCATTCAGACCTGAGATCATGCACGTAGTAGGAATGCTAGAAAGATTCCAATCATCTCCCAAGGAATCACTTGTGATGGTTGTCAAAAGAATAATTAGGTATCTTAAGGGAACACTGGACTTTGTCTTATGGAATCAAAGGAATAAATGATTTGAACTAATTGTAAAATCAGACATAAATGTTGATTGGGCTGGTAGTGTGGATAACAAAAGGAGCACTAGTGGAAATACATTTTTCTTAGGGGAATGTCTAGTCTCATGGTCAAGTAGAAAATAGTCATCAATTTCACTATCTACAACATAGGTTGAATATATTGTAGATGTTGAATGTTGTACTCAAATATTATGGATGATACACACATTGGAAAATATTAAAATTGAATGTAATCAGCCGATACCTATCTATTGTGACAATACAAGTGCCATCAACATCTCCAAGAATCCAATCATGCATGCAAAGACCAAACATATACCCATCAAGTATCATTCCTTGAGAGAGCAAGGTCATGAGAAAAATGTTAGATTGGAGTATGTTGGTTCAAAGGAGAATATAGAAGAAATATTCACTAAACCCATGCCTAAAAAAAGAATTTGAACATTTAAGGAAAAAGATGGGAGTAGTCTCCCTACAATTAAAAAAAAAATCATGATGATAGAGGGAGCAAGAAAAAATTGACAAGTACTGTCAATAAAAAAAGAAGAAGGATGAGCAACAAATAATTGGTGACGAACCTCATTCTAGTATCTAAGGCCTTGAAATTGATGTCAAAGGGGGAGAAAAGAATGGTAAAACAATTACTCATTGTTAGCTGAGCATTTTGTTTTATGATGTGTTACCATCAATGTCAAAGGGGTAGAGTGATGGAAATATCGTGTTTCCATTGATGTCAACACGAAGAAAAGAAGTACCATAGTGGATTATTACATGGAACTACAGTACACGATACATGAATACTAAGTTATAGGAATGCAATGGAGTAATGGAATACATGGGATCGCCTAGTCAAATGATTTGAAAGAATGAAAATGAAAGAATGAGAAAATTTCATTTACTACACTGGTCGAGTCACATTGTCCTGGTTCTTAGTATCATTATTTTCAAGGTAAAGTTATAGGTTTGTCAAGAGTTTGTAAATTCATGCTTTGGTCTTGGGAATACCAATGCATTCCTAATTGATTCATTGAGTGTGTGTTTTTTCAAAGAGTTTTGTATCATGAGATGTTTCAAGTTCTTTGGGTCATTGTTGCTATAAACCATGAAAATGACTTGTCAAAAAGAGCCAAGTCATGAAGGCTAGGAGGAATGGTTTTTAAGGGTGTCATGGAACATAATGACAAATTATGAAAGTTAGGGGGTCATCAAAGGTCATAATATCATTTTTCCTATCTTTTAAAAATATCTTTTGTAATTGACATGCAAAAGGTAAACACATTGTGCAAGTTGATTGGTGCTACCCAAACTGTCTTGTCATCCTAAATGGACTAATCACCTTTCAAATCGTTCTTTGCTCGTCATATGCATGTTTTTCCCCACAATTTTTCATTGCATAGGACCCTCTACCTTCGATCAGACCCCTCCCTTCAAGAAAATTCAACATACTCCACCCGCTACGCAAACTATGCATCCTTGCTACACATTTTTACACAGTAAGTGCATGTTACAAATCCTCTGTTTTTCAAAATTTCACTACACAAAGATTGAAGGCTTTTGTTTTATGTCTAGAAAGTGTCTTTCACCTATAAACCTGTGATATAAAGCTTCTTTATCATATTGTTGAGTCTATTTGACACAATTGAGTAAACTGTAGTCTTACTTTCTGCTTTGTAAAGTGGCCTATCATAGTTTTTAGCCTTTGAACCTCTCTGTCCTTATCAGTTTTACTATTTATCTTACATCCATAGCATGGCCACTCAAGAGAAAAAGAAATATAACAAAGGAGGCAGTGTATTGATATGTGAGACACACAGTTTGAAATTGGTGAATTTTGATCCTACATTTAGGGTTTCATTTGAGCAAGTTGGCTTCATGAGGTTTTGTGAGAAGATTCAAGGATACAATGTGCAGGCACCGAAGGAATTTTCCCTCAATTTCAATGGTGTCCAGATGAGGATTGCTGACATTTCTTTCCAACTATTAGAGGAGACAGTGGATGCTGCAACTGACATTCCAGTCCAGTGGGAGAAGTGTTTTAAAGGTATGCCTCTTGATCTAGTTTTATACAATGATTTCTTGAAACTTAAGTACAAAAAGAATAAATTTGGTGCCACCATTCCAAGAGAATGTATACTGGAGCATTATGAATTTTTTTTAAGAGTGTTTCAAAGATATTTCACTTTTGAGGGAAGATTTGACAGTGTATACCAGTATCACATAAGGATTATGATGCATTTAATAGGAAATAAACTTTTAAATTTACCTTTTTACCTATACATAAGCTTAGGTAAAATGGCAGACAAAGTATAGGTCAGGGCTAATCAGCTTAAGACTAGTTTGTTTCATTTCTCCTTGGTAAAGTTTCTAGTGGTGGAAGAACTTAAGAAATCAAACAGAGACTGGAATTCTTTCTTAGCCTAAAAAAAAATTCCTTTGGATCCCAAAGGATATACCCCCTCATCTGCTGAGAAAATGGCTTCTAAAGATTCAAGTGGAAAATAAAAATGGTTTGCAGAATAGGGAAGAGGGAAAGGAAAGGAAATTGAGGACTCTTCATCAAGATAGCCAGCTAAGAAGAAGGGTATAAGGCTACACTTTGTTGATGAGGTGGAGGAAACACAAAAATTGAGTATCCCAATCACAAGGGATGATGCCAAAAGACTACATGTACCTGCCCTGCATACACAGTCTGTTGAACACTCAGCTCAAGAAATGGATGGAGATCAGTTGCAGTCAGAAGAGAAAGACCAAGTAATCAAATAGCTATAAGATTAGCTTAAAGAAGCTAAGAATGTCATAGCTTAGCCTTTTCATGATAAGAGGGAGATGAAGAGAAAATTGGTTGAGAGGGTTTTTGATATTCAAACTCCATAAGTTGCAACAGGTTCAACGAAGGAATTGATATCAAAGGTTCCAAAAGGTTATAAAGAGAAGGAAAGTAGGTAAAGTACTAAAACAATGGATTTGACTAAACCCAAAGTCCCTTTAATAAGATTCTCATCCAGAAGGATAAGTTCAGAATGCAATTTTGTAGAGGAAACAAAAGCATAGGGACAACTTGTATCAGTTGAAAAGATTCACACTTCACCTAGAGAGGGTGAGAAAATTATCAAGTGGCTAAATAAGCAACTAAGGGAGGTTGAAGACTTAATTATTCATCTCAGGGAAGATAAAAGAGTATCAAAAATAAGGTTTGAGAGACACTTTAAGAAATGTGGACCATCCATCATCAATGCTTGTGCAACTCTTAGAAATGCCCAGTCAAAGCTGAGAAGAAATGCACTTATGTTTAGGCAAGTGGGAAACTTGAAGAGACAAAATTTGTCATTGAGAATGGAAAATAGGTTTCTCAAGATAAGGATGAAGGTTGATGATGAATCTAGGGGGAACTTGAACCTACTTGCAGAGGTGGCTAAGATATAGGTTTCAGGTTTTCACAATTTTGTTTTTTGATAAACACCATAACTTGTTTTGAGTTTTGACATGAAAAACATCATTGTACAAAACTTGCGTAGCGGTCTCACGTTACACAAGTGATGTAAGTACATAAAGGGTTAAAGGACATTGGGAAATGATTGCTGGATAATATAGCAATGATTTTCAGCCTCCAACAACGCTACAACCACCTCCTAAATGAAGTTTACTGAAGAAAATATTGATGTTGTGTAAACTCGCTACACAACTGTTGTAGGTTGTAGTTACACAACGAATTACAATAGCTCGCTACATAAAGGTGACATGGAGCCTTGTCATCACTCAAATCAGTTCAATATTCATCTCCAACTATCCAATATGACTCACATCAGCCTCAACTCGAAAATATACTGGAGAATCTCTTTTGTCAAAGAATATTGTTATGCATTAATATGGTCAAGGAGAATTTGCTATTTTTATCAAGTAGTTTAGAAGATGTTCTTTCTTTGATGTAATAAGATATAGAATCATAGGATAGTAATGAAGTTCGACTTCTCTATATTAGGGAGGTATTTTACTCACATATTTGAGCATTTTGAGTGTACAAAGGGTTGGCAAAAGCAGAAAGGACAATTTGTCTTGAACAATGTAAATTTTCTTAAGTTAATTGAATACAAGTGCATAAGTCTAGAAATTTTCATACCAAATTTTCTAGTGGTTATGACCTAAATTATGTGTTCTCTTTCATGTTTGTACTTCTTGTTTTCTTTATCTTTCATCTACATCTTTGTATATGTTTAAATTGGAAATCAAATGGTTTGAAATTCATCTAAAAATGATACTTTAGATTCAAGCAATTTGAACACTGTCATTTCTTCTTAATTTATCAGAATTCATCTTTAATGATGCTATGAATGTTGTTATGTGTTTTTCTCCTTATTCCATCCTATAACAACAAATTGAAATATTGAAATATTATCAACTACCTAGCCTTTGATTCCTTGAGAGTTCTACCTACCAGTCACTAATTCCATTGGCTTCAAATATTGACTCCATTGCCCAACAATTTCCTTTCCTTCTTGCCATCAAAATTTATAAAAAATCTTCACCTAATCAAAACCTAGGCATTGATCCTCAAAGAAAACCTATATTTCAAATACCAAGTGATAAGAGAGACCCCTCTCTGAATTGAAAAGGCTATTTTTCAATTCTAAAGTGGTTTTGTGGTTACCTTTGTGATTTGCCTCTTCAGCCAATCAATTTACATAGTGATAACACTAGTGACTGTATAATATGAGACAATATCGTGATGAAAAGAATGAACAATGGTGAGTCACCCTCTTGAATAATTTCTCATTCACTATCATTTCAGAGTGTAGTCGAAGGGAAATTTGTTGATGTAGCACTGAGAACCCTTGACTCTGTCAGACCAACACGGTAGTCGATATTTCATAGAATTGTTTTGTCATTCTTGCCAGGCCGAAACTGGACGACCCTTCAAACCCAAGCAATTTCCAACAACCACCAATGGTCAGATCCACTCAGACAGTCAATTGTTGAATAAATTGCCATTCATTTCAAAGGATTAGTAAGTGATAAAATATATGTAAAAGGTTAGTAAGCAATTAAATATAAATGTGACCATGGTATCACTTTAATAAATACAAAAGTGGAAACAAAGTTTATGCAAAAGTGGAAATGAAAGTGGATTAAATATAAACATGACTTTAATAAATAACAAAATTTGAAAAGTTAGGTGGAAGTGGAGTTTCCCTAAAAGAGGAGTAAATATGAAAGTGGAATAAAGAAAAAGGTAAAAATTAAATTGTAAAGAATAAGGTAAAAGTGAAAGTGGAGTTAAACAATAAGGGTAAAAGTGAAAGAACACATGGTATTTGCAAACCATGGTGGTATTTACCTATGGTAAGGTAAAAACTGAATTAAATAATGATAGTCAAAATCTATTGATCCAATTAAAAACGTGACTAAACGATCTAAAAGGCACAATAGTTCATTGACATTGTATTAATTAAAATAGTATGATTAATATCTTATATTGGAAAGGCACATACTTATAATGAAAAGTAACATCCCTATATTGAAGAGGTGCAATTGTTTAGTTGTACATGACCATTGTAAGACTATATAAACTAAAATTCTTGTTGAAAGAGGGTGTCTCTGGGATTGAAATCTAAATATTAATAACAGTGTTAGAAACCATGAAAGAAAATGAAGATATGCAACTGAAAAAAAAGAAGATTATGAAGATTTGAAGATTGAAGTACTTATCATAAAAAGGGAGGTTGGGTGGTGCTAGGGCTAGTTGGAGCATGCAAAGGAGGTTGTATCCTCCTTCAATTTGAAGCTGGTAAACCAAGGTGTTGAAACATATTTTCAATTATAGTTGAATAAAACAGGGAGTTGGTTCTTCCTTCCATTCGGTGCTGGTAAAATCTAGATGGGTTGCAGCCTCCTATTTGGTGATAGTAAAACAGGGAATTGGTGTTTCCTTTTAGTTGGTGCTCATAAATTAAATGTAATCTTTATTAAAAATAAGAAGAAATTTTTTTCTTTTGAGTTTTCCATGTTAAAATTATGTGTATTGTACCTTTGTATTGATCATTTATTTTGATTTGATAAAATTAATAATGAAGTGGTTTTAAATTGTGGAAAAAGGATAATATTGATTCACCTCCCTACTATTAGTATGAAACAATATTCCAACAATAACATAATTATGTATGTAGAATTTTTTTTTCTACAACAAGTTCTAGCCACTAAAATCAACAAACAATCCACCCAAATAGTAGCTCTTAGACAATAGATCAATTATGACAGCTTGCAAGTAAATTTTAGTAGTAGAAAAGTGAATAGAAAGTAAAAGAGAGTGATTTTGTTTCATCCCTAATGGTTGTAGCTAAAAGTTTATTACTTCAACTAGATTACTTGGAAAAACAATATTCCCTTATGGAACAATATATATTAAAGCATGTAGAAATAAATTCCAAACTTGAACAATTCAATCTCCTTGAAATCATGTTTACCAATGCAACAATATTCAATATCCAATGCAAATATTAGTGTCTTATCTATGGGTAATAAAGTCTCTTGTTTATGAGCTAGGGTTTATTACTACTCTAAAGGTGTAAGCCTTTTTATTCCCTAGAGTAAACATAGCTTAGAGAGGTAAATCTACAAAGGTGTAATCTTTTTTACTTCTTGTAGAATCCTTTTTAAATAGCCTTAAAATGAAAATAAAAGAGAGATCCTTGATGTAGGGTGTATTTCTTTATACTCCTCCAAGGGTTAAAAAAAAAAACTTGACATTAAGAAGAAACACATACAATTGCAGAAATTCCTTACCTAATCCAAGAGATAGCATAAAAAACCCTTACTTATCAATATATTCCAACCAATTTCCAAGAAAAAAGAATCCAAGAGAAGTCAGTAGCCTTCCTTCAACCAATAGACAAGTAAACATCTGTTTGCACAAGAGAAAATAGAGCGAATTTCCAAGGTAGGGAGAAAATTTAAACCAAGATTTATGTAATTCTCAAGTGAGTTGTGTCTAAAATGAAAGTGAGATGACCTCTATTTATATGAGGTCATCTAAACCAATTTTTTCCACATAAAATTTCATCCACAAATTAAAAGAGGGCTGAGCCCCTTTAATTTCTTTTACAACTTACAAAAGAAAAATTACATATATTAAATAGCTTAGAAGGGTGGCGTCGTGCCCTAAAAGGGTGATGCTAGGCCCATAAAGTGAGATGATGAGCATCTATATGAAATTCATTGGGCCTCCAAAGGCTATGTATCACTCTCTCATGTGTTAGAGTTTCTTTCCATGCATATTGTTCCTCCAAGACACATCACCTCTCTCTCGAAACCATCAAGCTCATCAAAAAGCTATCCTCCACATGACATCAAGGCTTAGAAGATGATGTCATGGAACTCCAAAGGCCAACATCAAAGTGAAAGGGGATATGATGTCATCACCTAGTGTTGTCAAAGTTCTTCTAAAGAAAATACCCATCATATCAAGTGTACAATGGCTCTAGGGTCCTCTACCCATCCTATTGGGTATGGCATCCATTCTTGGGGTTTTCAACCCCCCATGAAGGTCACAATGGCACAATTCCTCCATAGAATGATTCTTCACCTAGAAAGGTCCTGAAAAGAAAAAACACTATGCCCTCCAAGGGTCCACAAGTCACATGTATCATTCCAAGTAATCCACATTTAATAAAAAATACTACCCAAACATGTCCATCAAGTCCCCCCCTTTCAAACTAGAAAAATTCTCAAAGACCTTATAAAATATTCCAAATTAAGTATGGGAGGGTTGTCATTGTTCCCTATTGGGTAGATCAATCCCCAAGTCAAGGATTTTTTCCAAAGAATACCCTCTCTAAGTCATGTAAAATATGATGAGGTTGATGTGGGTGTGACTTTTGGGCATGGGGTTTCTTGACATACAAGGGCTCATATTGTCTCATTTATGGGTTCCTTTGTAGAGGGTGTGTTGTATCCTTGTTTGCAATGCAACATTTTTCCAAACCATTTATTTTCATTAATTTATTATGGTTTGAAACATTCAGTGTTATGTGCAATGGAAATTAAAGAGCACCATAATGCCAATTGGAGTTAGGAACACATTGAGTGCCATATGCAAGGAAAGTAGAGACACCACAAATGCATTCCCCCAAAAAGCAGGACATTTATTAATTATGTGTTTTGTTTTTCTTAAAGGTCATTCAATTTTTTATGGGTAAATATTTCATTGCTCTTAGGACCTTATGATGAGAATCTATAGGATAATTTATGGATTTTATCTTTCGCCAGGTACAACACCTCTAGGCCTTTATCTACTGCTTCCCATGAAATGAGTTACAATCCCTTCTTAGGGTCAATAGGCCAAAAAACCCAAAATATGAGGAAATGAAAGGGAAGAGGTGTGGAAAGTGATAAGTATGTGCGGGAATGGTATTGTGACCCTTCAAGGAGACCCCCTAGTCGCAACCCTTTTCTTGAGGGTGACCCACTTACTAGGAAACCATGTCAACCACCAAGGTCAAATGAGGAAAAAGGTATAATTTAGAAGTAAACTTTTTTATAATCAAGAAAGTACTCTTTGCAGCATGCTCAAATTATTCAATTATTAAATTGACACTTACCACAAGTCTAGACTTGTTACCTCATGAAGAAAGACTTGTTGTCCTCTCTGGGTCAAGCTAGTGTGGTGGAAATTGTTGCTATCAATCAATGGTGATGTGTGGTCTAAGGAGAGGATCCTCATGCTCATCTGTCTCTTGGCACTCCATTTATTCAACTTGTGTGCCTAGATACATCATCTCCTTAGTTACCCCTATCTTGGGGGGGTAACAAGCCCATGGCTGGGTGGAAAATCCTTTGGATGTAGCTAGTTGGTTCTACTAATTAAACATAAGTTTATGTTATGCTTATTATGTTAATTTTGTTGTGTATATGTTTTTATTTCAAGGTTGTGTTTGATGTGTGCTCAATAGATCCATTCATGTTTTTATATATGTTTTTATTTGCATGACTATTTCAGCATGTTGCTTGCTGTAAATATTATTTACGTGTATGTGACCAAAATGTTTGAATTTGTTGTTTATGGGTATGTTACAAAAATGTTGCATTAATATGGATTATAAAATAAGTGGCATGCCCATTATTGGGCCTGGATCATAGGGAATTAGTTCTAGTGGAACTTAATATTGTTGAGTCACTTATGTTATGATATTGGAGGGTTGGATAGAACTGTGTATGTGCCAACTAGGTCTATTTTGATTAAGGGGTTGGGATTTTACTTGAAATATGAGTAGGTATTAAATATCAATATTCATAGATCATTGTATTGTTTTTCCTTTGGTCCGAAATTGCAGGATGCCACTATTGTTGTGATTACAATTATCAACTGAAGGTGTAGTAAGATCCTGGTAGAGAGAGGTTCCATTTTTTTCGTGGTTACAATCACCTGTTGAAGGTGGTAGTAATATCCTTGATCTTATGGGTGTGATATTGCTATCGTGGTTGTGATCACTAGATGAATGTGGTAATAAGACCCCTACACAACATAAACCCGTGGTTTTTGAAAATGTTTCAAGTATAGGATCTTCTCCACCACACCTAGGATAGATTGTTGTAAGCCTATTTTATTTATTCTTAAGTACTTTGGGTTGGATTCTTGAGAGTACTATGAGTTTGTGGTTTCCTTACCTAATTGAAATTTGATATTTATCCCTACTCAAGGGGAAACAAATATGAAGTTAGTTGTATTGGTTGAGTGGAAAATCTACCCTTGGTATGATTCCTCCCCACACCCCCCTCCCATTGGTTCATTGGATCTTGTTTGAGACTACCTTGTGGGAGATGGAGCACAGCTAGTTCATCCTTAGAATTTTAGGAGCTAAAAGTTATAGGTATTTTTAATTTAAGTGTTTGATTGTTCATTGATATGTATTTGAATTCAAGGAATGCCATTGTCTTGTGTACTTGCTATATTATATGCATGTGATTTGATAATTTTAGATCTTTCATAGTTTGATCT
>JASDQU010101486.1:152987-168948 GCA_032191745.1 Picea mariana
AATAATCACATTAATATCTCTTGAATTGTCATTACAAAGCTTCTTTGTAATAATATCAGTCGGTGGGGTAGATGGAAATAACCATTTTCAACAGATTTCTAGAAATCATATCCAAGGGCCATCATATAGCTTCTCATTCTTATACTCCAGAAAGAATAATCATTTCCTTTAAACAATGGTGTTCTATTGGAGGACATTCGTTCTTGTTGATCCATTTGATCTTTTCAGAATCTACCTTCCATTGGTTAAACTGTGGTGAAGGAACTTGATCTGATACCAAGAGACTTCAAATCCCTTCTAATTTGTTTAATCATTTTATTCCTTCACAGATGTTTTCTTGTTTCTGGATTCAAATTCTGTAGATATGCGCTTCCTTCAATCCACTTTCCTTTTGATCACGGACTTGAAACCACAGTCTTATCCACTCTAAGCGTTGTTCCTTTAATGCTTTCTCTTTCCTTCCTTATTCTTCTACATAGGACCTTATTCAAATTTCTGTGGGATTATTTACTTCTAGGCCCTTGGCACCCTTAATCAAATCCTTTACCTTATGATGAGACCAGTGTTGGAATAAAGTCCTCCAGACTTTGGACTTCAGGCTATCCTTTCACTCTTCTGGAGTTTGACTTGCTGAAGTGGTCATAAAGTGTAGGAAACTGGTTGATTTCCGTTTCTAGTACCCCTTGCACTATCCTTCCACTGTACTAATCCAATGGCTATGACTTAATCAAGTGTTGAGATGGACAACCCTTAGTTTTTCTCGGGGCCTTCAGTGTTTCAGGGCTTTGACATTTTAGTTGGTAAGAGAGACTAGACATCCCCGAAGAGCCAAAATCCCGAAGTGATGTGGCATGCTGACATATCCTAGGTTGGTGTGGACCCATGGTATGTGTGCCACATGCCACCCAATGATGACATGGTCCTGATGATGTGGAGCCACATGTCACCTTGATTCGTGACTCTCGTAGACCTTATCTGCCAAATGGGCTTTGACACTTGTCAGTAGTTTATTAGGCCACATGTCATATTTATCTTGTACCACATGTCTCCCTCTTGGATCATTTCTCTAAACTGCTTGATCAAACGGTCAACACCGGATGAACACGATCAATGGTTGGGATTTCATGCCTCTGCCTTGTCTCCAATAATCACTAAAGTGGAAAAGTTACATATTCCTGAAACTTTATAAATTTCTACTGGACTTTGATCGATGGTTGAAGATCAATTAGTTCGATCTGACGGTCGAATATTTCTTCTGGAATTGATCGATGACCTACGTTATTTCGTGGTTTTGGCCTTCATGGATTCCATCCATTTCAAGCTCATTTATCGCTTGAATGGTTAACACCAAATGACCATGGAAATGATCAACCCAATCAAATGGCTGAGGATTTAATGGTTTGATCTGATGGATTTGGTTATACCCAAAATTTCTCAACTAGATTTGACAACTCTTTCTTACCTAGCTGTCGATCTAGAACTCTCCTTGATTCAACAGTTGTGATTTATCCCGAAATTCAAAATGAAACAGTCACGATTCCATTATCCTTTACAAAGGATATCTGTCTACACAACACTCTATATTCCGTGCGCTCTCTGTAACGCTATTTCTCCTGAGATTTTCTTTCCTCCTATGCGTTCTTCTGCATACTTTTTCCATGGTTGACATCAATGACAACTAATTTTCCAACAAAGTTTTGTTGGAAAAATACATCGTGGAAAACATAATCATACACTTTATGTTTGTTTATTCAGAATAATTTCTCTCCACTTTCTAACTATGATACATGTATGGAATTCCACACATATGCATGTGATGAAGATCACATGTCAATTTATTTTACTTTATAAATGATATTGGATAATATTGGAACTTTTGTGATCTTGTGCAGTGAATACTATTTGGAACTTCGACAGTCTTCTACGGTGGATAGTATTGGAACTTCTAGGCTGGATAATATTGGAACTTCTGTGGTGAATAATATCATAAGTTTCAAGTAAACCTAGTTAAATAGATATCTGCTTCTTCACCACATGGATTCAAACCCTATGTGAACCAGGCACACAAGTTCCTTCTAGAATTTTGATTTATTTATTTATTTCCTTTACTTTATAATACAATGAATAATTCATTCCATATAACAAAAAATCTCAAGGGGAGACCTAACAAAATAACCCTAGAAATTTTATATGAATGTATAGAATCAATAGAAAAATGTAGAGAAGAGAGAGAATCCAAACATAAAATAGGGTTGGAAACAATGTTTCATAACCAATTTAAATCCTTTGAAGATAAGATTAAGACAAAGATAGGAAATAGAATTTTAGGGTTGGAGAGTTAGTTTCACAAATTAGAGGCTAGATTACACGAAATAGAAAAACAAAGGGGGCTAAAAAAAAAATCAACCCAAGAGGCAAAGGTCATAGAAAATTGTAATCTTAGGGATAAGATTACAGAGCCAGAAGAAAAGATAAATAACAATTTTTCTATACATAATTTGGAACCTAAGTTGGATATCAAACCCATCAAAGAAGAAATGAACAAGATAATATAATTATACCATGAAAGCAACAAAAGAGACTTGAATCTCATAATTTTTTGTGTAAAAGAGAAGAAAGATGAGGACACCCTCGCAATAGTCAAGGAAGAATTAAAAAATAAATCACAAATTGAGACAACTTATATCATAGAAGAAAAGATGTTGGTAAAAATAATCGAACATAAATGTAGGTTGATCCTGGTTAGGGTAAGTTATATTGACCATAAATATGGTGTACTCATAAAAAATACAAGCTTAAAAGGGTCAGGAATATTTATCAATGAAGACCTCATTCCAAAGGACTATGTTGAATTAAGGAAGGAAGTTGAAAATTTGAAAAAAACCAGGAAGGAATGGAAATGGTCAATAATTCATAATCAAAAGGCTATTACAGGGACAAAGACCAAAGGATAATGATAAATATAAATTTTGGACACTTTCGATCCTCTTTTGGAACTGTCGTGGTTTTCCATGGAGTAAAGGGCCTATAGTAAGTTGGATCTCGAGTGACATTAAAATTATTCTATTGGTTTAAACTTGGGAGCATGAAGAAATTAAAGTCCTTAATGTTGAAGGATTTGTTTTGTGATCCAAATGGAACAAGAATTCCTCTTGTAGAGGGATTCAAGGCATAACATGTTACATAAAAATGAACATCTGTCCTCACACCTGACTTCATAAGAAATATCCTCTCAATCAGTACATATGGATGAATATATCTGATATTAATGCTAAGAATATTTAGATATCAATATTTTATAATAACTCTACTTTTTATACAAAAAACAATCTAGATAAGGGTTGTCCCTACAAACGCTTAGAGAAAGATATCTACAATATAAAAAATGAAGGTTGTATCTTCCTGTTATGAGACTTTAATGCTAGAACTACATCCAATCAAGATATTCCTTTAAGTAATGACTCCAACCCTAATCCTCTTTGGCTAGACGAGGACATTTTTTTAGCTAACAATTACAAAAGAAACTTTGAAGTCCTGATCAATAATTCTTTTTGTATTGAGTTACTCAAGCTTTGTGGTTCTCAAGATTTGATAATTTTCAATGGTATAAAGAAGTGGCCAAATTCTAATAGGATTACTTGTATCTATGGGATGGGTAGTAGTGTTGTTGATTATGTAATATTTGATATCCCCATACATAACCAAATAGTAAACTTTGATATTTTAGATGGCCATGAACCTGACTCTGATCATAAACATCTAACCCTAACTCTTGAATTTACCATTCATAAAATCTCTGTCGAGGAGCACTCTGAAAACCAAAGGCACTTACTTTTTGCAAATTAGAAAGTTGATCTCTTCGTAAGATAATTAAACAATGATTTAAAACTCATATCGTATTAGAACAATATTGAAGCTAACTATCAGAATTTTAAAACATCCCTCTCTACTTCAATTAAAAATTTCTCTATTGAGGTGCTACGTAAAAATTAAAAATATACAACTAACCCTTGGTATGGTAATGAATGTAAAATTTATAGAAAATCCATTAGGGATTCTTCCAATGCATCTTTAAATCTGATAATATAAATACATACAGAACATTAATTAAACGGAAAAAAAGACTATATAAATAAAAGGCAAGAGAAGGTTTTGCACCTCTTCAAGATAGATCCTAAGAAATTGTGGAGGTAGATTCTAACTCGTAAAACTAAATAAAATATTAAGATTACCTTGAAGGAATAGAATTTTATACCTTAAAAATATGTATGAATCCCTTAATGTCATGGACAACATGCCAAATAGGTCTACAAAGGATGCAATGTTTTCTATAGAAGACATTAAGTTTTGGGTTGAGCGGCCCTCAAAAGGAAAAGCTAAGGACATTGAAGGTTACCAAGTTGAAATATTAAAAATAAGAGGACCTATCCTCATGCCTCACATACATAAGCTCTTCAATTTAGCTATCCAGCAAGGCTTCCCAAAACCTTGGACTCAAATCCTCATTGTCCCTATTTTAAAATAGGGGATACAATAAATCTTTCAAATTTTAGGACCATTATGATTATCCCCATTTTATCTAATATGTACAAAAGTATTTTGGAAAAAATTGTTGTTACATGGCTAGAAATCCATGAAAAAAGAGCTGGAGGCTAGGCTAGGTTTAGAGGCCACCATTCCACTATGGACCACCTTGTTACATTTAGGATCATTGCAAAGGTGTGTCATAATGATAAAAATGATCTCATTTGTCGTTTCATTGATTTTACAAAATCTTTTGAAATTGTTCCTAGGAGTAACCTATGGAATAGGTTAGAAGAGATTAAAGTCCATTTCAAGTTAATAGTTGTTGCAGTAAGGCTCTATGAAAAAGTTATTTCCAAGTTTAGGAACAATGAGGGCTGGTGGGAAGAAATTGAATTTGATATAGGAGTCATGGAAGGTTGTTGTCTATCCCCTAACCTTTTCTATATTTATATTAATAAGTTAGAATATTGTTTGGAGGATGCAAGTTGTGTTGGCCCGACTCTCGCTAGTATAGTCATTATCCTCCTTCTTTATGTTGATGATATTTTTCTTATGGAGAAGATTTCCTATGACTTAGGTAAGCAACTAATAATCCTTAATGACTTCTTCTCTATCATGGGGATGACTGTGAACACTGAAAAAACAAAGGTTATGAAAATTGAATCCAAAAGGATCACCTACAAGACATTTTTTATGACAAAAATAGCTTGGGGGAAGTTCCTTCATACAAATATCTTGGAATCGATATTGACCACAAGCTCAATTGGAACTATAGCATTGAATAAAGGATAAATGGAGGGTGGAAATCTTATTATGGGCTCGAAAACAATTGTAAATAAACATAACTTTGGATTTGGGATAAAACAAAACTCCTCTTTCACACTCTCATCGCTCCAATTATCTTATATGGATGTGAAGTTTGGGGTTGGAATATATCTAGAGAATCCTAGAGAGACATAAAACAGATCCAAAAGAATTTTATAACTTATAATCTAAAAACTAATGGAAATACACCCTATCCTATCCTCCTCATAGAAGCAAGAATTCCCCCATTGAGACCATTTCTATGATTAGATACCTAATGTACAAGAACAATATAAACAACATGGATGACAAGAGGCTCCCCAAAATTTCTTCAAACTCTATCCCAAACCACCAACGGCTCAAGCAGGGATGGCATGAAGATTCCAAATCTTGGATAAATCATTGGGGAATACAAGAAGAATCCATCATGCAAAATATCGATAATATTACAAGTATTATCACTTCTAAATTTAAGGAGAATATGTGGTGTGATAAGAATCAGTGGATAAAAGAAAATTAAGAAACTACAAGGAGGTGGTCAACCCTAATTTAAAAGATCAAAATTACCTCTTAGTCTTGAGAAGTGAAAAGAAGAAAATCAACATTGCTAAAATAATAACAAACTCTCATGAGATGCATAGTGAAACTGGCATTAGAAAACTCCCAAAACACTATGGGATGAAAGAATATATCATCTTTGTAACACATGTGTGACACTAATTTTTCCATTGGATGTGGCTTGGGTGGTTGGGAGGAATGGTTCTTAGATTTTCCTGCATATACCCATATTATATCCCAATTTAAAAATATTTTCCACAATACAGACCTTCCTAACCTCCTAAGTCATCAAAACTCTGGTGATATTGGAATGCTTCTCTCAATGCTTTTTTAGCATAGAAATACAATTTTAAATAAATTGAAGTAGTCTCTTTCCTTCTTAAGTTACAATATACCAATTGGTCTTAGTGGAAGTTAATCATCATCATAATCATCAATATGAAATTTTACCTAATATAAATTGAAATATATTTTTTACCAAATTATACTGAACACATATATTAATATATATTTTTAAGATTATGATTCCTAAACATATTTTTGAGAAATGTTTTCAAAATATGGTTTTAGGATTTATGGTTAGGATGAGATTTTACACAAAGACACATCTCAATTGCATCGTCTATATTTTTAGGTCAATTTAAAATTGAAAACATTGCTAAGTATGACATATCAATAGGTGTTAATTACCTCAAACCTTAAACTATCAAGGAGTATTTTCTATCATAGCCTAAAATGAGAAATTGTAACAACGGTGAACAACCATTAGATTCATTTGTCTATATAATTAAGGAAGAAAAAAAAAAGTTATACACAAACAATAATTTTTTAATTCATGGGTTGGTCACACTAGATGCACTAATAAAAATATATCTTCATGTACTTGAATCATCTAATGTAGTATATGCACTATGTAGAGATACAAAGTCAAGAAGATATCTTAAGCCTTGAGAATTGGGAAGTTAGTTTTCTTAATCCCTTTAAGTGAGTTGTATTTCTATTGCAATTTGTTTTAAATACGTATGGAATTTCTAAGTTATTTTGAGCGGACAATTTAGGCCAAGATGCTTTTGGGTATGTTAATTTTTTTACTTCACTAAAAAGTTTGAGTTTTTTTATTTTTAAATCAAATTATAGATATGTTTTTTTGACCCGTGCATGGATATATATCTATTGATGAGGTTTTTGCGTGTAAATTGTAGGATGGTAATGTTTTGAAAATTTTGAGCTTCATGTGGAATCTTGCCAGTCACCATGGAAGTTTTCTTCTTTAAATAGTAGGCATTCTTATTATTTGAGTAAGAAAATACAATGAACATTCTATTTATAAAATGGTGATTGTTGTTTTTATTGTTTAAGGATTCTATTGAACTTTAATATCCTTTTATTTATAAAATCCTTTGTTGCAATCCATTGTACTTGCAGGAATAATGAGTACAACTTGAGATAAGTTTTATGCCATTGTTTTGTGTTATGAAAGGTATTTCATTGAGAAACCCTCATTAGAAAAATTTAATGAATCAATAAAATGGTGAAACTCTATTTTACAACGTTTAACATCAAATAAAGGTACAAATTCAAATCAAATGACATGGTATGTTGCAAATGTTGAAAAAGTTTAAAAATCCAATGCTCTACATTTTCTTCTTGAAAAAGGTGTTCAACCTTTAAAATTCATCCAACACATCAAGAATCATATGAAAACAAAACAAAACAAAATAAAATTGTGTTTTTTAATACCATGATGAGGTTTTCCTTTCTTTTTTCCACAAAGTTAAAATCCTTAGCATAAGCTTTACAAGCCTTATAATAATTTATCCCCTAGATAATCATTTTACCAAGTGTATTTGTAAGACATCAATAACATCAATTTGCATGACTTTAAGAAAATCATTAAATTCATTACTTCTCTTTGGTGAGTTTTCAACCCACAAATAGAATTACTTCCCTTTGGTGAGTCTTCAACCAACAAATACACTTTGTTGACAATCCTTTCAATATATATCTATTCAATTTTTTTTTCTTAGAAGAATCCACTATTGCTAAAGACTCAAGATGAACTACACAATGACATGTATTAAGATTTGTATAATCATTTTAAAAAAGGATACAAAAAACATTTTCATGTCCAATCATTATTCAAGACCCTTATTTAGAAACAATTATCAAATATCTATACCAAAAGATTCTAAGAATTATTGATTGATGTTGGATGTATGGGATGACCTGGGTTCTACCTTAGTTCTCTAACAAAAACCTTTTCACCATCAATCCTTTTGGTAAACTAGAAGGCTACACCGCGCACATAGTGCACATCGCAGTCTCACTCGAGATGATTTATGGGTGACTGCAATATGAAGATGTCTGTCGTCATGGAATGGATTGAGGATGTTCTTCTTACTACTATTCTACTTTAACATGAATTCTATTATACTAGTAATCAACCATACTATTTCATTCATTCATAATATTCATCCTGCATACATATTCTAGTGAGCACTATAAGTAAACCCTAACACATGTATTCATATAACCATTCATCCATAATTTTAGAGCTAAAAAAAGCATTCAAACATATTACAACACACGGTTTTACAATGGTTCAACCCCCTGGGGCTATGTCCACAAAGATCTTCTTCTTATTTCTTATTCTTCATAAAAAATAGTGTTGTGTGCATTAAATCATGGGATATGTGAATAATGGTGAGGATGATGAGTGTCGCACCAAGATTCAAAAATTGTGACCTGACCCTCAGTTACATCAACTCCATCCGAGCTCCGCAACTCTCATCAAAATACAGACTGTAACAAAAAGTATGATACACTCTCTCTCAAAAGGGACAAAAAATTCTCTCTCCAAGATACACAGTTAAATATGATCCTTCAATCTACCTCATACATATTATTTATACTAAAAAATGGGTTAAAACCGTTACATTATGACTCCAAAACCCTAACCCTAAGTGGAATACACTTTCCCACATTCCAACTTCCTTCCACATAGTTGATATTCATCCTTGATTTGACTTCCTTCTTTCTCAGCACGTTGCTTCCTTTGTCCTTTGTCATGCTTTATCTTCCTTCTTTTCTGGCGTGCACTGCTTCCTTTGGTCCATTCTACACTTAACTACCAAATATTCTTTCTCTAACAGGTGCCTAACACTAACTTGTGGCTCATCTTGAGCCACTTAAGACGTGTGTGCCTCCTACACTACGTTTTACAATTCCTAGAACTTCCTTGCTAGTTCATCGCCTTTTTCCTTCATCTTCGCATTCTTCTTTGTGAGGGTATCCACAACCTACACTATAATGTGCTCCTTCAGCACTTGTATTCTTTCTGAATGTGCATGTTCCATGATGGATTTATCTGTTTCCAATGCTATTATCATTTATTCTGCATGTTCTTGTAGGAGCTCCAACTGAGCCTTTCGTGCTTGTTTCTCCTCTTATGTGACCTTTACTTCTTCCTACAATTTTTTCATCTCTTGTGTGGCCATTAGTCTTAGGGACATGACCATTGTCTTTTTCCTCTTCTTTAGGTCCTGAACTGCAACATTCAACTTTTATTCTCTCTACTCCTACTGCTGGATCCTCTGATATTCTTCCAGGCCGGTCCAAATGTGCACAGTCCTATCATACAATTCTGCGACCTATTTTACTTTTTGCGCTATGCTATCTATGTGTGTTGTAGCCTCCTACTCTCTTAGTTCCCTCACTTTTTGGGGTGTTCTTGGAGCCAATGTTTGTATTAACTCTACTATCTTTTGTTTATATATGTCCATTGTCTGTGTAATCTTTTGTACCTTTTCTTCTGTTGTGACCTCCAATTCCTACACACGGTCTGGTATGTTGTTGTATACTTCTGCAAGTTTCTTCTCTAGTTTTTTTGCGTGTTGTTTCTCCTCCTCCTTCTCCAGTTTTATTTTCTCACAAGTTACTTGCAATATCTCCTTAACCTCCCTGTCTATCTCTAGGTTGGTGGCATCCACCCTAGATCTAGATTGGACCTTTTGCATCACATCGCCTATAACCCATATAACTCCTTTGTGGGTATGTGTTCTAGAACCAAATATATATGTTATATGTCCTTCACCTATTTTTGCGTTGTGTTCTCATCTACTTCCAAAATTTCCTGTGTGACATTAAACCTGTCACTTCCCTTTACTATTGTTTGTACTGCTCTTCCCTTTCTTTATGTATTGGTTCTTCCTATGCTTTTTCTTTCTACTACATTGTAGGATGATGCCCTATAATTATATGCATCCTCTATTGAATGGAATTCACTTCTACTAAATTCTCCATAATTTCCTCCCTTTGTACTTCTGCTACAAGTACTGCATTCTCCCCTCTATCTTGGACTTTATCTGTGACGAATTCTGCATCGTCTTTTGTGATAGTGAGTACTAGGGGATTCTTGTGGTACTTCATTTTATTCCTTATTTCTCCCTCCTATGTTTCATTCCTCTTCTTGGTTTGGGTTGAGGTATGCACCTCAATTTTCTTCTTTTCTATTTGGTCATCCTCTACCTCCTTTTTACGAGAGCTATATCCCTTTACCTTCTCTCCATCTCCTTTCACTTTTTCCCTTGACACAATCTCTTTATTCTTTATATTTTTTACTGTTGTGCTACTCCTTGAGGTTTGGCTGCGCTCTGCATCCTTCCTTGTATTGTCTTCTCAACTTCATGTCTTCCTTGATGGACCTGCTTTTGCCTGTTACTTAGTTTTTGTCCCTTTCTTCTGTGTTACTGGAACTTTCCACTACGCAAACCAATCCTTCACTATCCATTCTACTTCCTCCCATGTTGTGCAATACCTCATTTCTAGCCACTTCTTCTTTAGATCTCTTCTGGCCAGAATCCACATGTGGTATCTTGAAGCCTTAAAGTTAGCAATTCCTTTGGTTTCCTTGACTACTTCAATTGGGATTCTCCACATGTTAGCTATCTTCTGTTGCATATATTCTAGGAACATTTCAAACACTGTGTTGTTTTCTTGTTGGTTCTTAGTATCTCTTCCCTGCCATAACATTGTATGTTGTGTTGTGTGACATTTCCCTCTTCTGTCCAGAAAGAATGTGAATTTGGGTTCCTTCCAACCTACGAATTCTAGCAATATCAATAACCAAGAGTAATGGAATTATGTCCCATTATCTTGTGCACCCTTTTAGTCTATCCAAAATTTGTTCAATAAATAGGGTGTCCATATTAATACTATACTCTTTGCGCACTAGGCAGTTGCTTATATGACTCATGTCGGGGCCTCTTCCTATCTAGACTTCCTCAAGAGTTTACAGGCCATAATATTCATGGAAAACCTCATCGCATGATCATTGATATCCTTTATCACTATGTCCCTATTTCCCTTGTTTGTTCCAAACTATGCTTTAACCTCTTCTGCAATCTCCTTGTCCCTTGCTTTGTTCTCCAAGTAATCCTCTAATTTTACGCCGCTGGTTGGAAACCCTATGATTTTTTCTATGAGGTATACATCTATATGGATCGACCTTTCCATCCATAGGATACCTCCATGTACCCTTGCCAACAATTGTTTCACACAATTTCCCATGTTCTTAGCGTACCCAAAATGCGATATTTCCAGCAAATTCATAATACCTAAATTATATAATCCTATGATCCACTGCACAGGTTCCAAAGTTGGATTTACTGAGGGTCCTCCCTCCTTGTTCTTTAAATAGATTTCCTGTACAAGGTGAGGAAACTTTGTTGTGTTCGTTACATCATGATCTGCATACTTAAATTTTTCTACTTTTCCTAGAATGTCTTCAACTACAATTACAACATCTGGGATATGAGTTAGCATGATCTCTAGTGCGGTTTGTTTTCTTGGGGCTCTAAGTATTTTCCTTTTCTCACCCACAGCTGAATTTTCTTCTGCAAGTTCTTCCTCAGGTTCTTCTTCTTCTTCACCCTTTGTTTCTTGTTGTCTTGTAATGTCTTTGACCATAACTTCTTCTGTGATGGCTTCCAATTTTAGGGTCCCCTCACTCTATTTTTCCATATCCTCAGTTCCTATAGAGTTTCCTGAATTATGTTTTCCCTACCATTAGGGTTTTATGATTTTTGTTTTCATATGCTCTGATCCACTTCAATCTCTTCCATGGCTGATTTTTATTCCTCTACCCTTGTTGGAATGATCGATTCAGTCTTTGTGGTGGTAATATCATCCACATCGACCACTCCGATCATTTCTTCTAGAGGTATGTTATTGGTACAGGTCCTTTGCACGAACTGGATTTGTTGTCCAAACTTTGGTGACACCATCTTCTTGTCTTCAGAAAAAATCGGTTGTAGATCTTGAATGAGTTCTTCACAATCTCATACTTACTTGTGCTTTGTTTTCTCGATCGCTCAAAAATCACTAGTGTTTTGTATTTTCCCGACTTTTCCCTTTTATAGGCTATGTCATTAATGCTCTGGCGTGTCCTTTCTTTTTTGTTCACCAATTTTATGCTTTTTCGTTCATTCTTTGTCTCGTCGTGTGGTGTTTACTTTCCTTGCGTGTAGTCTTATGAATTATTTCACACCAATTTTATGTCTGTTGCACCCTATCATTATCAACTATCTTTCTATCCCTTATTCCTCTAACTACTTAATTTTGGCGTTTTCTTAATTTTTATATTGTTTTCTTCCTTTTTCTTCTTTAAACTCCTACTATTTACAATATGTACAAGTCTACTTGTTGTGCTGCAACTATTAAGGGTTAGTCGTTCAACTATCCCTATATAGTTTTAGTCGACTACCATTCACCAGTCCTTGAACTTCCTTTCCTGCTAAGTCTTGCAGTTGTACAACACATCCATTTGTGATAGAATTTATTTGATATGGCCCTAGGCAATTCATTCTAAGCTTCCATGGGTGCTACAAATACTAACTTTCATAGAGGAAAACTAGATCTCCTTCCTTAAAATTCTTCTTCTTAATATTTCTATCATACCATGCTTTATCATTTGATTTATGTACCTCCTGATGGAAACCTGCTATGATTTTTTCCTATTCCAATTCCATCAGTTGAGCCAATATTTCCTGTGTTGTGCCCCTTTCTTTCATATCTGTAATTTTTTCAATGCACAAACTTGGTATCAAATAATCTAAGGGAACTATTTCCTCCTATCCACACACCAATCTAGAGGGTGTTTGCCTGGTTATCTTTTTGCAGGTAGTTCTATAAGACCAAAGTACTATTGGTACCTTCAAATCCCAATCATCATTGTTCACATTACAAATATTTGTCAAGGAATTCTCCAAAATCTTGTTGAAGGCTTCCGCTGTTCCATTTGCTTGAGGGTGATAAGGAGTGATCTTCTGGTGATGTATCTTAAATTATTCAAAAATTTCCTCAATTTTATTGTTGATGAAGTGAGTCCCATTATCACTAATAGATATTATTGAACATCCAAATCTTGTCATTACATGTTCTAATAAAAATCGCGTTGCAGTCTCTACGCTGAAATCCTTTACTAGTGTTTCCTCAACCCATTTGTTTAATTCTATCATTGTAATATTATATCTAGCTCTTGATCTTCTGGCTGGTGGACTAGTTGGGCCTACAAAATATATTTCCTATTTATCAAACACTTGTAATGTTACTTGAGGTCTCAATGACATTTCATCCCTCCTGGATGGTTTCCAAACTCTTTGAAAAACATCACACTTCCAACAATATTCCTTTGAATCATTGTGGATTGTTTGCCACCATAATCATGTGTGCAATACCTTTTGCGTGGTAGTTGTTCTTGCATAGTGTCCTCCAACAATCCCTTCATGTGCCACTACTAAAATGATAGGCCTTTCATTCTCCATCACACATCTTCTTAATATGTTATCTGCTCCAAGTTTGTATAAATGACCTGTAATCAACTGATAATTCACATCTTTGACCACCAAATTTTAATTCCACGTAGTAGTAAATCATCTTGGTGAAAATATTGGACTCAAAAACTCAATAATGTCAACAAAATACTCATCAACTATCTGTACTAAAAACAATTGTGCATCTGGAAAGTTGTCTTCCAAGTTACTGGGTTCTTCTCCATTAGTTATCCTAGATAATTGATCTGGTCCTGCATTCAATCTTCCAGTCTTAACCACAACTTCAAAGTGAAATTATTGGAACAAAAGTAACCATCTGGATATCCTCCCCCCCAACACTAGCTTATTGAATAAATATATTAGAGAAGAATGATCTATAAACATATTGAAATGTTTCCCTAACAATTAATGTATGTATTTCAACAAAGCATACACCATAGCTAATCCTTCCCTTTCGGTAGTGTTATAGTTTTGTTCTGAATCTGATAACTTTCTGCTAGAAAAATCTATAGTGTGATCTATATCACCTTCTCCTGGTTAGGTTAATAATGCTCCTAATGCTATTTTAGATGAATCCACATGCACATGAAATTCTTTTTCCTGATCTGGAAATACTAAAATTGGTGCAGTAATCATGTTCTCTTTCAAAATATCCAAACTCTACTGGCATTCCTCATTCCACTGATACTTAGTGTCTTTCTTCAACAACTTTCCATTGGCACATTAATCTGTGCATGTCCCCTTATGAACTTCCTGTAATATCTTGTATGTCCCAATGTACTCTTCAACTGGTGCACTGACTTTGGTGGTGGTAAGTTAACTATGCCAACAATTTTAGTAGGATCAACCAACAAACCCTATTGACACACCACATGCCCTAAAAAAATTCCAAAAGGTGCACTGAAAATACATTTCTTAATATTTAACGATATCTGACATTTTCTACATATGTCTAACATCAACTTTAATATTTCAACATGATCCTTCAATAAAATTAACACTCTCCAATCATCCAGGTAAACTTCTAAAAACTTATGAATGAAGTCCTTAAAAGATGCTACTTCTACCCTTGAAAAAATGGTTGGTGCATTCTTCAATCCAAACGGCATAACTATATACTAAAATGATCCCCACTCTATAGAAAATGTAGTCTTGTGTCTATCTTCTGGTGTGATCCTAATATGATGATATCTTGAAAACCCATCTATGAATGAATAAGCTTCTTGACCCTTTACATTCTCCAAAACTTCATCTATAAACGGGGTAGGAAAATGATCATTTAGAAAAACATCATTCAATTTTCTGAAATATACACAAGTCATGATCCCTCCTTGATTATTTTCCTTCACTACCATAGGAATAATCTATTCCGACTCTTTTACAAGTTCTATGACACCATTTTCTAGCATCTTGTCAAATTTTGCCTTCACTTTTTTCTTGTATAATGGGTTCAATCTGTAAGATCTTTGTCTGATAGGTCTGGATTCTAGCTTCAAAGGGATATTCATCTCTCCTAACTCTCCTTCTAATCCCTTCATATCTTAGAATGTCATTGGGAATAAGTCATTGTATTTGTGCAATAATTCTATGATCCTTTCTACTGTCTGATTATCCCAATAATCTCCAATACTTTCCATCTTTGGTCTTTCTTCAGCTCCAATGTTTACCTTCTTGATCTTTAATGGTGCAACATAGTATTTTGAATCTAACTTGGGACCTTCTACTTCACTTTCAACTTCCACTTTTGGGATCTGTATATTGCATGACTTATCTTCTGTTGGATCCTCTTCTTTTGCGATGTGATAATAGTGCAACAATTGTTTTATTGTTTGTCCAGACTACTTCTGATATGATGGGATTATTTCAAATCCCAGTTCTTCAAATATATTGCCTGTCATTAATTTCAGTGTTGCATCTATCTTTGGATTGTCATGCTCAAAGGAAAATGTAACTACAAAATTATGTTGTATCTTTTCCTAGTTTGTAGTTGTTGAAACACATACTGACACTAAGAGGGGGGGTGAATAAGTGTTTGTAACTTTTGGTTACATTTCACACTTTCATAGATTAACTGAATAAGATATATATAGTTCAATTAATTATTCATAAACATGTATAATGCAAACTGTATGAAGTAGATAAAATATCATTCTTTTATTTATTTAACTTGAATGAATACAAATTAAATCAATCCTTTAATATCTTCAACTTCAACTGAATATGAGAGATCCAACTCTCTG
>JASDQU010101486.1:178467-208144 GCA_032191745.1 Picea mariana
CAGATGCCAAATCGACTTCAATACATGTTACCTTTTCGTGAATGTCTAAATTGACCTCCAAATATCTCCTTTGTTTGTGATTATTTAAACTCAACCTGTAAAAATTTTACTTGATGTTTATATTAAAATCAATTCCCTCTCAGTTGTTAGTCACTAAATATTTGACTTGGTCTCACCCTTTTCGTAAATTCTTCCTCATTCGATCGACAAACATCTTATTGGTCGACACAACTAGGATAAATTTCGACTTGAGTATTTCAATTCTAGTCGACCCATATTGCTTCATCTTTGACTCGACTTGTATTTAAGTTTTCTTTGAATTTGACCATTAGGTTGCTTATTTCTTGGGCCGACTCGACTTGGAAGAAAAACGACTTGAGAAATTTGACTTTGGTCATATCGACTTGCTTTGGCCGATTTGTATTTTCCGACTCAATTTTCCTTCGACTTAGACCTTCAGTTGGTTGACTTGTCTTTGACTCATCTTGAAATCCATTGACTTGTCTTCTCCAAATTCCGTCAATCTGCAGGCCTGCAGTTGGTCGAATTGTCTTCGAATCATCTTACAGTCGATCAACTTCTAGATATTCAACCTTATTGTTGTTTGAATCGAATCGAATTGTGACTCGATGGTGTTAATGCTTCCTCACCAAACATCCACCATTGACATTTTGTCTCATCTCTAGACTCTTCTTCAATTGATATTTTTTGAATCACTTTTAATGAACCATGTCTTATTAACTTCTTTATTTGTGATTTGTATGGATCCATATTCGATTATCCATTTACCCTTTTTATCTGGACAGTTTCTTCACAATTTTTTCTTTTGTGCATGGATGTTAATGACACAATCTCAACCTTATACAATATAGGATGAGTGTATCAGTCTCATACAATATATGAGTCAATATTATCTTTCTACTGATATTCAAGTCACCTTCATAACATTATGTCCAATATTGGCAATGCTTGACATTCAAGTCACCTTCATAACATTATGTCCAATATTGATAATGCTTGACATTCAAGTCACCTTCATAACCTTATGTCTAAATTTCATAAAATTATGTCCAATATTGACAATTCTTGACATTCAAGTCACCTTCATAAAAATATGTCCAATATTGACAATGCTTCTAAAACCAATCAATCAATGATACTTCACCTATTTATCAAGGTTGACATCAATGAGAACCAAATTGCCAACAATAGTTTCTTTGTGTTGTTCCTATTCTGTGTACCAGTTCTTTGGAATGACTTTTAGTGTGTGAATAAAATGGTGTGGCCATTCGTTTGGTGGTACTACTCTCCATTGATCCATGCACTTATCTATTTGTTCTTTAGGTTGTCAAAATCCCTCATATTTCACCTCATATATATGCTCCTTCTCTGTGCCAAATCTAATGAACAGTAACCTTTTTCATTGAAACCAATTATTGATCTTTGCCTTATCTATACCCCACCATCTTGCAGGTGTAGCTTTTAAAGCAATATCTAATGCTGGTAGTCTCTGATTTTCCATAACCTCTACCTCAAAATTCATTAAAAATTCTCCTAAATCATTCAATCCATAAAAAGTAGGAGGTTCTCCTACCTCTTTACCAACCCATCTCAATGCACGTGACATTATGGCACATCTCCTGGTAGATAATTCATGTAGTCGTTGCTTCCAGTTTTTCAGTCTTGCGTCATATTCTTAGGCACAAGAAATAATACTCCTCTTACCGAGCATGCCATCTGTAGTTGGGTTGATATAATATTCTTTGCACGTGGTTGTTCTCTATAATTGATTTACATATTCTATAAGAATATTGTCTATTGTAGGTTTCACATACCTTCTTCTAATGGATCCAATGGCACAATAAATATGTATTCCCCTGATTCAAAGATCATCTTTCTTGTCTTTAATTTAATAACAGTCGGGTTATCAAAATCCCAATCCATGCCTAAAAAAGATGGATATGGCGAATTATTGTCTACTATGTCAATAACTTCAAAGTCTTACATGGTGCGCACACCATATAAATCTACTAGAATCCACTTCAACCTACCAATTGGCACTACTTTGTGCTGATTTTCCAACTTCAACTGAATAGGTGAATACCCCAGTTTAGGTTCTCCCATAACTTCCCAAGTCTTCTTTGGCAGACATTGACTTCAGACCCTAAGTCTACTATGATATCCCCCATGTTAAAATGTCCTATGTTGGCATTCAACCTAAATTCTTGATTTGTTATTCTCTTCTTCTGGATTTGATTTACTCTTTTTACCCATTCTTCCCAAGAATTACATTTTTCTAACAAATTTTGTAGTACTTATAAGGAATTTTTATCATTCAACAATTTTACACATGACCCCAAAATTTGTCTTAAGTTACTTACTTGGTTTGAATAATTCTCTTGATTTGTCTGATCAAATAATGAAGGCATTCCATACACCGATATCTCATATTCTAGTTTCATCCTTGAAGTAGACGCAATATTTTATTTCTGGATCTCCTACCTAACCTGTTTGAATATCTCTTTCTCTTTGCATGCATCAAACTTTTGTTTAGGCACTGTATTCTTCCTGACCCACTGGTACTAGTCCTAATCCTTCTTGGATTCATATTCTCCTATCTTAGCTCCTCTTTTAGTAACAATGTTTAGCTTCTTCCCATCCTCTTCTCTGTTTTCCACCCTCATCCATTGAACTTTCTGATTGTTCTGGTTCCTCTTGTCCTATATATTTATCAAAAGTGTTAGACAATATTATATTTCATGGTCTACTGTGCGATAATACATACATTTCACAGGCGGTTGTGGGAATTCTCTTGCATAGTGCCATGGTTTCTGATAGTTATGACAAAAAAATGGTCCTCGACCTCCTCCAAAGCCTCTTCCTTCACGACCTCCTCCTATGAATCCTCCTTTGTTACCTTGACTATCTTTGCACGACGTATTATACTGGGGTCCATGATTATACCGTGGTTGTACGTTATTGTATTGTGGTGGTACTTCGCACTATTGTGGTGGTGCTCCAAACTGTTGTGAATTATTTTACTATGGTTGTGCTTGAAATTGCTTCATGGGATTATACTATGGTTGTTGCACATTGTTATATTGCGATTGTTGTGCATTGTTATACTTTGTCTATTGCGCATTGTTATACTGCAACTATTGTGCATATTTTCTTGTTACATGTTAAGCCTATACCATGTATATATATGAAATCCTTTCTTTCATCATCTCTAAGGTTCTATAGTCCTTGTCTTCATGTCCAACAGACTTGCAAAAAATACAAAATGCTCTCTTTCGTACTATCTAATACTTCTGCATCAGGGGGAAGTGATAGGGATCATGCCCATGTGTTTTGTAAATCTCACACCATGTTTCTTCTGAAGCTAAATGGTTTGGCATACCCACTCCAATATACTGTGAAAATAATGGACACTCATTCTTGTGATGGCCTTATGTCTTGCACATTGTACACCAGAAATCTTCTATTTTCTCCTTTCCTTTGTTCTGATTCAATTGGAATGTTAATTACTTTAGATATTGCTTTAGATCTTCCACAACTGGATATGTATGTTTGTATTGGTTTTCCTCTAGTTTCAATGCTGCTTATAGAGCCTCAGTCTGGCTCTGGAATTTATGTTGTCTTAAAGGATAATTCAAGTGTGGAAACAAACAATTAACAAACAAATGTTTATGTTGTGTATCGGTAATAGTGTACTTTAACTTACCTTTTGTCCTCTTGACCTTTTGGTCCACTTGCCAGACTTATTCTCCTAGTTTCTTCTTAATCTCTATCATTTCATTCATAAACTGATCTTTTGAGCTTGGTTTCTGAAATTCATTGATTAATTGTCTCATCACCTCTAATACAGTTGTAGGCATTCCTATTGGATTATTTTTTGTGAGACCCATGTATCAGTATAATGCATAGTCTTTGAATGTGATTTCCAACTGCACAACCTTTGTATCCTCATCTGTTATCTGCTTTGTTGCCCATACCTTCTCACATATAAACAAATTATTTTCTGGATCATCTCACCCGTCCCCTCAGAAATGTGGTAACCTAATAGTTGGATATTGTCCTTCCATTGTGAAATTCAATGAACTACCACCTCTACGCAGTGTAGATGCTTGACTGCTTCTTGTTAAAATTGCACTTCTACTACTAGACCCATGTCCTGTAAAAAATCTTCTACCACTAATCACTTGTCGGTTAACTGTTTTTTCTTCTTCAGATGTCTTAGTCTCACATGGGGTTGTGGGTTCCACACTAATTTGGATATGGAATGGAGATCCCTCTTCTGCGCCAGACCGATGACCTCTAGTTTTCCTCTCATATGTGGTGCAAAAGATATACTCAATCTTCCTCATGGCACGAAGATCCTCTACCTATTCCTCATCGTTTTCCAAGCCCTCTCGCTCAGCTACTACCCTCTTCTTTTTATTCATCCTATACTATTAGGGTCGTCCACTGTGTGTCACACCTACATTCCTTATGATTTCCCTAATCTCTTCATCATCCATCATGATGGGGTCCATTGCTTCCTTCTTCTATATACTCTCTGTATCCTTCTCCATTTCTCATATCTTCCTAAGTTCTTCCCCCAACACCCCCATGCGCGAAGAGTGATCTAGTTGTCTGATTCCATGTTCATCACACCTTTATCATTGTTATGAGGACAATCTCTCTATGTCTAGGGTAAATCACAGTAGACAAAAATGACTGTAGAAATCAACTCTATCCCAAAAACATGTTATATAAACGAATATGCAAGAGAGATAAGAAAGAGGCCTACCTCATCTAGATATTTGATGAAGTCCATCGTTGAGCACTTTGACCCAAAGCTATATACCTACAACTAGTTCTCAACAACCAAGCAAAGAAAGCATATGGTGATAATATAAAAGGTTATCACATTAGGTAGCATAATCCATTAATATACATAACAAATATGCCAATGGATAATAACTCAAATATTTGCAAGATATCAATTGGATGAGAAAGGAGTATTTCTATTAATAAATGATCAACAGAAGTGAAAATATTACAAACTTTTGTGTCGGCACAGTTCGGAACCGAGAAACTAAGTTCCTTCTAGTTGGGCCTCCACCACTTCAATCCTCCACCAAATCCAAGCTCATACTAGAGAAGCAATGAGGTTCTCGATCAATAAGGGAAGAGCTTGGGGGCTGAACACTGTGTTCAAAATTAAAGGACAAAGGGATGTAGACTCAATATGAAGTAAATAATTTCTCGAGAGTAACTTTTCTCTCAAAGTTGAATTCTTTCTCCCTCTTTCCATAGCTTGGAAATGGCCCATTTATAGCCTTCAAATGGAACTGAAGGGCCGAGTTGGAATGTTTATAGTATATGGAAGGCCAAGGATCATAGATCTCATGTCGTGACATGGAAACCCAACATTAATTTTCATTTTTTGGCACAAATCCTGATGTACGTGGGTTGTAGTGTAGCAGCCTGCATATACGCACGCTGTATAGTAGGCAAGATGTGTACATGTGGAAAAATATGTATTTTTAGCTCTGGATTTTACAAATAGGGATGATAAGTCTACATAGTGAAATGGAACAAGGACTTCTATGCAAGATTGCATAGGGTGAGGCAAATCTTGCTATAACAATCATGTAATAAGATCTTGATTGACTTGTAAAGAGACCTAATGTACCTCTCTATGGATCCCTGCAATATATCCTTCTCTGCAACAGTATATGACATCTAATGAAAACTTAGTGATAAACCCCAAAGTAATATTTTCTAACCATAAATCCACTGTGTGCGTGAATTTTTTATTAACCCTTTCCAGTCACACATTATTTTCAGCAGTCCACTCTACTGGCCTGATATGATTAGTCAGATGGGTATCTTTCAACCTCAATATCCACTCCTATAATAATTCTGGAAAATAATAGAAATATGCTTCATGTAAACCAATAAATACATACCTCTCTAGGTACTAGAGCGGTGTGTACCTGGAACCCTTATTAAATTTCTGTGTGAAGTCTAGTTGCTTTGTTTCCAACTATATTTCAATCTCTTGCTTCGTAGGATTCCATGGCCTGAACATCCCTTTCTACCATTGCATCGTCTTCACCAAACGCATTCCAAGCTATCCTTCTGAGTTCCAACTAGCAACGGAACCATTAGTTGGATGTATGGGTTGACCTAGGTTCTACCTTAGTTCTCCAAAAAAAACCTTTTCACCATCGACCCTTCTAGTAAACCAGAAGGATACACTGCACACATAGTGCACAACAGAGTCTCAACTGAGATGGTTTATGGGTGACTGTAGGACGCAGATGTTTGTAGTCATGGAAGGTATTGGGGATGTTCTTCGTACTATTGTTCTACTTTAACATGCATTCTATCATACCATTCATCATATATACTATTTCATTCATTCATAATATTCATTATGCATACATATTCTAGTGTTCATTGTAAGTAAACCCTAACACGCATATTCATATAACCATTCATCCATAATTGCAGAATTAATGAAAGTATTCAAACGGATTGCAACATACGTCTTTATCATGGTTCACCCCCCTGGGGAAACGTCCACAAATATCTTCTTCTTAATTCTTATTTTTCATCAAAAATAACATTGCACACATTACATCATGGGATATGTGAATAGTTGTGAGGTTTACCAATGTCGCACCAAGCTCCACAGCTTGCGACTTGAACCTTAGTTACATCAACTCCATCTGAGCTCTGCAACTCTCATCAAAATACAGACTCTAAAAAATATCATGATACTCTCTCTCTCAAAAGGGACACAAAAGTCTCTCTCAAAGATACAAAGATAAAGATGAACCTTAATTCTACCTCATACATCTTATTTATACTACAAATTTTTTTAAAACCCTTACATTATGACTCCAAAACCCTAACCCTAAGTGGACTCCACATTTCCACATTCCAACTTCCTTCCGTATGGTTGGTCTTCATCCTTGATTTGAATTCCTTCTTTCTTGGCGTGTTGCTTCCTTTGTCCTTTGTCGCACTTTATCTTCCTTCTTTTCTAGCCCATGTTGCTTCCTTTGGTCCATTCCGTGCTCAACTCCCAAAAATCCCTGCTCTAACAATTGATTGAGACTATCATATTTTTTTTTACTTTTTCCATTCATTACATCCTTGAGATTCATACACTTTGATATAGGTAACCCAAGACAATTTGAATACAAATTGGTTTCAAAAACAACTTATTTGATTATTCATCTAGATCATAATCTGAAAACTTCCAAAATTTTCATGCAATTGCTATTTCATTTGAGTATTATTAGTTTCCTCATAAGTTTCTAAATGGCTTTAAGTTGTAGGATTTTGTGTTTTTATCCATCCATACATTTCTTGAACTATAACTTGCATTTTTTTTTAGACATTTGTAACCACCTATATAAAATAAATAGTACAAACCCATTGAGGTAACTCAAGAATATGTTCCAAAAAATACCATATATAAAGCAATACTTATTTATCAATAAATGATCTATAAAATTCCATGGATATTCCACTGGAACAGTTCGTCACAATTGATATGATAAAATAAAACTGAAATCTACACTTTAAAGGTTAAATTCCTTTAGATTCCAAAATATTTAGTTACTTATTTTCTACTTATGCATGAAATATATAAAATGTGGAAAGTAGAGAAAAATAAAGTACCATCACACACCATCCATAAAACAACACAAAACTTTTCTCTAGGAAAACCTTATGAGAGAAAACCTAGCTAGAAGGTGAGGTTGATCTGCTCTCTTTTCTCTGGTATGGAAATAATTCAAGTACAAAGGGGAAAGTACTCTCTATGGATTTCCCTGAGACCTGTGGCTTGTTACGATTGTTATCACTAAAATATTGTCTGCAATATTGCACGCAAATGGTTAAAAAAACACAGCAATGCCAACAACAATTATTCCACCTACAACACTAAAATGCATTCAAAAGGAAAAACACTATACAATTGGGTCAAAAATTGACATGCGCAGATTCACCAAAGGAAGTGCATGCACCGTGATCAGTGTGTGAGGGCCAACACAACCATCAATGTGCCAAGTGCACGAATGTGTACGAGAAAATCTGTGCACTTCTATGAAAGACGCATTTATGGATCTTTTCGGCTCCACAACCACTTATGGACCAACTCCCAACGTGATTTGACCCTCATATCTGAGAAAAATCCAAATGGGAGGTTCGTCAAGGAATAGAGGGTTCCCTAAAATGCCCTTTGTTCACACTATGAACCAATTACATTTTGCCTTGAAGAAATTCTATAAATAAGAGTCATGGGTGCACTAAGAAACCAAGATCTTCATTGTACTATTATGCTGCAAGAATTCTCCCTTGAGAATCCTCTTTTCTCCGTGGAGCCTTCAAGCACCATTGCAATAGGCCATTCCACTCACCTCTTGAGGGAATATGCATTTATTTTATTCACCATTTTCCATTTCTTCCATTGTATGAAGATCTCTCCATTAGGGAACTCAAGAGCCCTCCCAAGGAGGAAGAGGGGACTCACAAGTCCCTATTTTTCTCTATGGTGTTTTTCCTACTAATCTATTGATCCATTGGTATCATTATGTTGGTCATTGTTTGATTTTCATGGTTCTAAGTTTCTCATGCTTTCTAAATTTTATTTATTAGTTGTTTTAGTTTATTTCTTTGTTTATTACATGTGTTTGTCTTTTTTAACCCACTCACAAACTTCTGTCTCGTCTAGCAGGCTCATCTAGGAATGCATGTGTTTTTTTTTTTCTCACCCAAGTGATGAAACCAAAACAATAGATTGGCGATGATATTGGGGATCAGTATCGAATTCCTCCCTATTTGAGATTAGAGATCACTTCATTTTGATTAGTTTGTCTTGCAGGTACCAAAACCGACCTAGCCCAACTTGCCAAAGTCAAAATTCAGAGCTGGGGAAGGAGTATTTCATTTGGAAAACTCTCCCCCGATGATAGGAAATGCGTTGATTTTCCTACCCAAAGAAGAGAACTATGTGCACTGTGCACAAAACATGTCTCTTTACACTGCACATTCTACGCACTATGCACCCACTGTGCTCCTGTCAGAATTGTGACCCGCACATATCTCCAATTTTTCAAAATTGTAAGTGTTTTTATGATGATTTGAAGGCCCCTAGGCTTCATATTTTTACTTTCATGCACTTTGTAAGACAAATACACTCCACTTAGAGTCCTTTCCCATATGAAAGGTTAGCTAACATAGGCACTTAGGGGGTAAAAAGAACCAATATTCTTCTATTTTTCTTTGTTGCCACATGGATGGCTTATTTGGATTGTGAAATTTTAATTTGAGATTATTGCTATCATATATAAGTCACTAACATTGGGACTAGAAGTTAACTTTTACCCTCAAGTATGCTCTTCTCTCACACCCTAGTGTGATATTGAGAATCAGAAAGGTGGTTAAGAGGACATTTTATATCCCTTAAATCTTTAGGAGAGGAAAAAGCTCCCCTAGGGTTCCTCTTAGTTTTTTGAAATCATATTAAAGTTTTTTAAGGGCCCATACATGCCCACATGTTGAAAACTTAGGATAGTTTCTTAAAATTGCTTTCTTAGTTTTCATCACAATCTAGGGAAGTTTAAAGATCAAAGTAACGGGCCCATGCATACTCACATGCTTGCAAGCTAGGATAGTTTCAAAGCTTTCTTAGTGTGAAAAACATCTAGGGAGTTTAAAGGATTTGTAAAGGACCCATATGTCCACATTTCTAGTTCTTTAGGGATTTAAATATTCCTCAAGGTTGTACTAATGACACGTAGTAAGCTAGGTAAAGAAGATTTGTAAGGACCATAAGAAGTCCACATGTTGCAATCTTACACTTAACTTATTAAAATCTTGACACACTTTTTCACTTGCTTGCACACAAAGTCACTCCTCACACACATAATTTCCATTTTGAATAGTGGAGGTTGAAGTAGATTTTCTCCAAAGGAATTCTGAAACATCCCACTACTTCTTTGGAAATTATCCACACCCATTTAATTCAAATGATATTGGTTCACACCCCCAATATTTCATCCCACCACATCTAATTTTTTTCTAAAAACCAACTAATTTTTTTTCCAAAGTAAGTGCCAAACATATTTTTTTAGTCTAGGTAGGATCTTGGGGGTAGGCATCTAAATAACCCCCTGTTATCTGGTTCTCACATTTTCAAACATTAGAAGTTGAGAAATAGAGAACTTTTAAATCCTCCAAGTCAAGTGTTCCTACACCATAAGGTTGGGAGATACCCATGAAGGGTCGAAGGCCGAGGTCTGGTTGTTCTGCGCATCCCTCCTTGAGTCACCCAATGCTTGGAAGGGCATCTATCCAGTGAGGCATTTTTGAGGCCAAAAATCTAAATGTTGCACTTTGACCGAGGTACAAAGTGACCAAACATAGGACATATACCTAGGTGGTGATTATGGCTGCAATCACACCTTGATAAGATTTTGTGTGGCTATTAGGAAATATCACTAGCTCTTTCAGGATATGCACCCTCTACCCCTCATTATAACTGATTATTTCAACCATCACTAGTTCCTCTTCCGGTGGCTTCAGACCCTACTCTTGAGTTCTTTTGGAAGGGCCGTGTTATTTGAGAGGAAGGGCGATACGTCTTTTAGGACACGAGAATTTACTTTTATTGTTCCCCCACGCGGACAAAATCCACCTATCCACATGCTTGTTTATTTTACAGTTGATTTATGTATGATTCTCATTTGATTACATGAAATTGTGAGTTAAACTATCTTGTGAAGGTACAAAACATACAAATCTCTTGTTCATTTATTTCTCTCTTATCACAATTTGCACACATTCACTTTGCTAGTCAGAAATCATAGGGGACCCACAAAATCCCCATCGTTCCAGATGCTTGCATAATCTTCCTCCTATTCTAAGAGGAGTCCCTAGTCTTGCCAACCCACCGACTCAACCATCTCACACCCCTGTGAGTGGTACTATTTTTGGATCAGCTTTTCTTGGGTCCAATTTCCAAGGCCATCCATTCACTAGTTCTCCTTCACAAGGAGGCAGGGATCAAACTTATTCTCAAGGGAGAAGTACAACCCCACCAAATATTTCTCAAGGGACAGGTCCACTATCTGCTCACACGATGGATGGAACTAATCCAACACCAAATATACCTATGCCATACTTGGCGTCACTCAACATTCTTGATTTAACCAAACTCACAAATGATCTCATTTTGCATGATCCCACTTGGCCCAATATGCCTACCAAACTACCTTCAGATATTCCAAAGTTTGAAGGAAAACTAGGGGAAGATAACACCAACCATGTTATGAAATTTCACCTATGGTGATCTTAAAAAATCATCATGGATGATTCCTTCTGCCTAATGTTTTTTCAACACACTCTCATTGGTTCCTCAGCCAAATGGTATGTGGACGAAAAATCAGGGTCCCATGTGACCTTTGAATCATTGGCCAAGGCCTTTTTGTCCTTTTTCCAACTACCAGTTCATCATGATACTAGATTAGAAATTATCTTGGAGTTAAAACAAACCACTATTATCCATATAGTTGATCACATCCATGAATGGTGTCAGGACCATAGTTTGTGTAAAGAAAAAACCACCAAAGAACAACGTCTTGATTGGTTTCTCAAATCAATCGTGACTATTATTGCTAAGGATGTCACATCCACTTTTCCTCAGTTGGAAGAGAAGGCCATCAGTGGGGCCCAAATAGTTTGACCTCATCTATTCTCAATCAGGTTACTTATACATAGTGTTACCTGATGCACCCAAACCCATACCATTTGGCCAATACAAACCTAGGATTTCCCACGCTGCAGATGGGTTGATTGGTTCCATGACGCACCACACCCCTTACAGAAAACCATCACCTATTTATGATGTACCTCAGTATCCGCAACCCTATGGAGGGCCATCTTATTACCCTGCCCCAACTCACCAATAGTCATATCTTGTTGTTCTCCCTCAGCCATTGGGGGGACCCCCACTGGTACCCCAGATGCATCTGGTCTCTTAGTCAAGTGCAGGTCCACCCCCAACTCCTACATGTGACCATAATAGTTATGGAGGTTCAACTTCCTATATGCCATATGGATCGACTCCCCAAACCAATCCATATTTTCCATTTCCTGGTCCCCCATAGCCGATTTCTCCTCCACAAGGACACCCACATGCCAGCGTTAATTTTGTTCATCCCTCTCCCATTCAAAAACTTCAGGATTTTGAACAAGTTAATATGAAAAATCCGGCCCATCGGTCGAATAATGCCAAGAATAAAGGAAAAATCCAAAACAATAATAACCCAAGACCCAGAAGAAATAACCCCCAACAAACCCATCCCACTGGGGGCAACCAGAATCAAGGAAACCAGAACCCCCAAGGTGAAAAAAACAACAAACAACAAGGGAAGACAAACAACAATCTCAGGATGAACTTCCCTTGCATTCTCTATGGTGAGTATGGACATTATACTCACGATTGTCCCCAAATTTATGACTTCAAACGGATGAAAGAATCCATGAATGCACAACGTCCTCCAACGTTGTCTGCCCCTCAATAGGCCCCACAACAACACTTTCAAAAACCACCTTTGGTTGTGTTGCAAAACCCTATTCCACACCAAGGTGTGATGAATACATGACAAGAGGTACACCCTACCCTACCATAAATGGGGCAGTATCAAAACCCAGGTCCCATTCAACCTGGAAATCCGATCGATCACAATATCCTCCTCACCAGTGAAGAAGAAATTCTTTTGCAAACACACGGTCATCAATACGACATGCCTTCTAAATCTACACCAACTCATAAGTGGCTCCAGCTACAACTGGACAACCATTGATGATTCCACGCCCTAACATTGAACTAAACCCTCGTATACCTTGTATGTTGTTAAGACAAAACATACCCTCATGCTAGGGAAGCACACAACTACAGTATAGTATACAACTTAACACGGTCTCCTATAGCCATTTCCATATTGGAGGTCCTCGAAACCTGTCCAACTCAGTGAAAATCCTTGTTTTCCTCCTTTGGGGCAGTCGATCTAGCTGATACTAGACTCATCACCATTGATCTAGATAGTGGAGAACCACGCCTCCCCACCCTGGTAGCTTTCCAGATACTAGTTAAGATTCAGAACATCACAGTTCATTGGTGTATCATCGATGAAGGTGCATCCACATGCATCATTTCCAAAGTCGTATGGCAGAAAATTGGCTCACCAGAGCTAGTACCATCTGCCGTCACCCTTAGATATTATGACGGTCGACCATCATCCCCTGAAGGGCTCTTCCAAAATGTCCCTATAGAAATTGGGGGAAAAACTATCATCATTGACATTGAAGTTATTGACGCCTCTCTTGATTACAATATCTTGTTCATACATAGCTACATGTATGCTATGAAGGCAGTAGCCTCTTCTGTGTTTCAGACTATGATGTTCCCCCACAACGGGAAAATCGTCACCATCGACCAAATTACACATTACAAGCCTAATCATTCCCCTAACCTCGATAACATTCTTCCCCTTGTCCGTACGAGCTCATATGCTTATTTGGTCATTGACATGGGTCTTGAAATTTTCAAGGACCCATACTTGTTGGGGGCATATAATGGAGCTCCACCTATCCTACACCCTTTAAAACAAGTGTGTGTAGTATATTCTAATGGAACAAATATCAGAGACACTACTCCTCCCATCAAGGCCCCTCCTCACATTGAAGTTCCACCAGTTGAAGAACTATTACCTCAAGAATTCCTTGAGAACCCCACTGCACAACTTATCCTTGATTCCCCCCCTCCCCCTCCAAGGGAAAATCTCGATTTGGGAGACAGTCCCTCAAGCCATTACTCAAATTCCCTTCTTATATCTCCCACCTAGAGTCCAAGCATTCCAGGTAGTTACGACCCTTACCCTTCTGAACATGGTGATTTCCATTCTTGTATGGTATCTTCATCCATGCACGATGGTTTCTCAACCATCTCTCCCTCCTCAGATAAAGGGAATAATGATGCAAATTCCAGTACAGGATCCTGCCGCACCACCCTCACCACCAACTGTTGGCACCACTGTCACTGCCGGGGGAAGATGAAAGAAGAAAGAGCCCACAACTCTACTTCCTCCCCGAGTTCAACCTTCTTGCACACTATGTGAAAGAGAAAGACAACTCACTATTAGATGTCCTACTCTTCTCGAGTTACGCAATCTAATTCAACTCCCTAGAAAAACCCCATTTATCACTATTCCACCAAGTATATCCACTGCTACTGTGGAATCCTCCACCACAAGCAATAAAGGGTTGCGAACCAAATTCACTTGTGCCATATGTTTAGAATATGACCACTATGCTCATCATTTCCCAACTCTACCTCAGTTTCGCCATAAATTAGCTGTAGTATGAGAAACGTCTCGGCCCCAGCCCTCTTATCCACTCTCTACTAAGGCTCACATTGCTGATATTTGATACATTTCATCATCAATACCTGAGCGAACAAGGTACCCTCCACAGTATTAGGACATTCATTTTATGTCTAGCGGTCCCTCACACCCTGTCCACGATATCCCTCCCACATTCTCACCACTTGAGGACAATCACACTTTGACAGTTGCCCTTGTCACCTCCCAGGATCCCTTGTATTCTCATATTTTTCACTGTGACGGAGATATCCTGGAAGAACTCACTACCCCATATTTCCCATGGAATGCACTCCATCATCGAGCACTTTTCCTTTCACAGGAGCCCTTTCACCTTCCTATCCAAGTCTCCATATGTGCAATCGAAACCAAGAATTTTATTCCTTCAGGGAATATAGATTGGTTCAACAACCCTATCCCTACCCTAGATGCTTTTAAAGAAGGAAACATGGTCAACATCTCCCCCACCATCAAAATTGACATATCCATTAAATTGGGAATAGTAGAAGAAATTACCATTGGCGTCGCATGCTCCCATGAATAACTCATGGCTTAAAAATCTCTCTTTCAGGAATACCGAGATATTTTTTCCTGGTCATATACAAAGATGCCTGGCCTCAATCCTTCTATCATCGAACAAAGAATCAAAACATGGCACGATGTTTCCCCAGTTCGTCAAAAGAAACGCCCTCTTCACCCATCCAAAACTATGGCTATTAAAGACAAAATTGACAAGTTACGCGTTAATGGTTTCATTTACCCCATTGTGTATACTTCCTGGGTCTCCAACCTTGTCCCCATTAACAAGAAACATGGCACTATTCGCGTCTGCACCGAGTTTCGTGATCTCAACCATGCTTGTCCCAAAGACAACTTCCCAACCCCTTTCATCGACCAAATTATCGATGACTATGTTGAACATGAGGAACTGTGCTTTATGGATGGCTTCTTTAGCTACAATCAAATCCAAATCCACCCAACATATCAGCAGAAAAATGCTTTTACTACCCCGTGGGGTACCTTTCCTATCATGTCATGCATTTTCGACTCAAGAAGGCAGGTGCTACGTTTCAATGGGCATGACCTATGTTTTCCATGATCTTGCTCTCATCATCCTCACTTATTTGGACGACCTCACTGCTCGATCCAAAAAGTGAACTCAACAATTAGATGACTTATGCATCATTTTTCAACGATGTCGCCAATACAATATCTACTTGAACCCCCTCAAGTGTTTCTTTTGCATCATAGTCAGATGCCTCCTTGGGTTCATTGTTTCCCAACAAGGCATCATAGTAGACCCCCTCAAGTTCCAAGCTATCACAAAAATTCCACCACCTAGGAATTTACACCAACTACAGATCCTACAAGGCAAAGACAAATTTTTACGTCGCTTTGTCCCAGACTACGCCACTCGCACGCATGGTTTCCTCCACCTCCTGCATCATGAGATCCCATTTCTATACGACGAACATACTAAAACAACTTTTGATTATTTAAAAGATGCCTTATCCAATTCCCCTTTGATTAGTCCCCCAAACTATGATCGCAATTACATCCTCTACTTGTCAGCCTCAATTGTCTCAGTAGCAGGAGTCCTCATCCAATTAGGGGATGACGGGCATGGGCATGTCATTTACCACATTACTAAAAACCTTTCAGGTCCACCCTTGAATTATAATCATGATGAGAAGTTGGCATTAGCAATTGTCCTTGTAATCCAAAAACTGTGAAATTACATCCGTCTTCGAACCACCAAGGTCGTAGAAGATTCCAACCCCATACAACACTTACTTAGTCGACGATAAATTAATGTAAAATTTTCTCGATGGATCATTATCCTTCAGGAATACGACCTATAGTTATCAATTCCAAAAATAAAAAAAGTGTTTGTCCTCGCCGAACTCATTACGTCTTTTCCTTCGGACGCTCAAGCTTCCCTTGTCAATATGGATTTCCCCGACGAACACCTCTTCTTCATCCCCTCCGATGATCCCTAGTACATCAACCTTCTCGTCTACCTTTGGACATAGAAGTTTGGGTCTCATCTCTCTCGATATGATCGTCGACACATTCGCCATTAGGCCCCTCAATACCTCCTCATCGGAGACATTCTCTATTGATGTGGGGTCGACACCATCCTTCGTCGATGTCTTATCATCGACAAAGCTGACAGAGTATTGAACGATTGTCATAGTGGCGCTTGTAGTGGTCACCTCCTGGGTATGTCCACCACCCAAAAAATCATTCGAGCAGGGTACTTTTGGCAGACTTTGTTTCATGACTGCATCCATGTTGATGCAAGAAATTCCATCTTTATGCAAACAAAGTACGAGTGCCACCATCTCTTCTACATCCAGTCATCACCGTTGACCCATTTTGTAAATGGGGCATAGAATTCATGACTTTCCATCCTCCATCCAGTAATGGACACAAGTACATTGTCATGGCGGTAGATTACTTTACCAAATGGGTCGAATCCATGCCTACTTTCAACAACACCGCTGACATAGTAGCGCGTTTTTTCTTCAACCATGTCATTACCCGATTTGGAGACCCACTATAGTTAGTGTCTGGTTATGGTAAACAATTTGAGAATGAGATCTTTGTTGAAATCTCCTCAAAGTTAGGCTTCTCCCATGAGTTTGCCTCCCAATACTACCCTCATTCCAACGGACAGGTCAAGGTTGTCAACAAAGTCTTCAAAACCATGCTACAAAATACCATCAACAAATATAATACCAACTTGCATCATATGTTGTTTTCCGCATTATGGGCTTATCGCATGGCAGTCAAAACTGCCACCAGTTTTACACCATTCCACCTTGTCCATGGGATCAAATCCACCCTCCCTGTCAAGAGCAAAATCCCCACGTTATGCACTTCTATTAAGCTATTACCCGAAATTGATCCAATGGAGCAGCGCCTGCTGACCTTAGAGTCGCTGCATAAAGATCGTCGATATTAATTACAGAATAATGAGGCAGCCAAAACATGGTCTAAAGCCACCTTGGACCGCCATGTCAACCTTCGATCATTTAGAGAATGAGATCTCATGTTAGCTTATGATATTGCCCACGATACCCTCGGCCATGGGAAATTCGAATCATTATGGCATGGACCCTACATCGTCCAACAATGCCTCAATAAGGGTGCATACATCTTGGCCTCTCCAGAAGGCTTCCCTCTGAAATAGCCCATCAACGAGTTGTACTTAAAGAATTTTTATGCCAGAGCGTAGCCATCCTACCTTAGGATTTTCTTTATACACATTTGTATAGTTTTTAGTCTTCTTTTTTTCCACCACTCCTCATGTCTGATCTATCATCCAAGTTATTGATAGATGCATCATCCATCATCGTACCACATCGGTTACGCTATCGTTTCCATCCGCTAGACCCAAAATCTCACTTTGTTCGCTTAGGCCTCTATACCCCCTCACGTGTACTGCTCCACTCCAGTGGCATATGTTTGGGCTCAGCCACCAAAAACCAAGCTTAATACAACATTGTCATTGGTCTCCTCACCGAGGCCAGTCATCGCCACATTCATCACCTTAGCATTCTATTATATTCCCAGCTTGTCGTTCTGCAACTCAACAATGTATATCACGTTCACGATCCTTTCCTCTTTCAAAAATACCTATAAGTTAGACTCTTATCTCACAAATTTGATTCAGTCACATTTACACATATTCCAAGAAAAATTAATCAAATAGAATATAACATGTCTAACCTAGTATTAGATTGGCATAAGCATCATCAGTTGTCATAGCACATAGAAAAGATATCATAAACATAAAACATAAACACATGGAGACATGGATGATCCAAAAAATATATGTCCATATATATATCATTGTTTACAAAAATACATATACATCGCCTGTAGGCTAGTGAGTCCCCCCCACCCCTATAGGTACAAAATGGGTATCAACTACCCTATACAAAATGGGCTCCCAAGCCTCTATATACAAAACCTAACACTCATGGTGCCCCCAGAGCTCCCCCCTCAAGTCCTATGTCAGCTGGAGGTGCCCCACCATATAGGGGCCCTCCAGGTCCAGGGAGCAGTCGACCAGTCATCACTACCCCTCTACTACCTCCCGACGGATCAGGGTCCGCCACTCTTCTGGAATGCCCACACACTAATCCAGGACCCCCTCATCCTGGATGTGGGCCCAGATGCCCTCTGGTACACCCTGTAGAACCTGCTCGAAGCATCAGCGCAGGTTCTCCAGCATCCTTTCGGCCTCTTATTATGGCTCATGTGCTAGTCCAACACCAGCGTCATCTCGTCTCTACCTCTATCCGACCCGCAGCTCAGCAGATGATAGTTGCACTGGTCCCCGACTCCTTGACTCCTTGACCATATCTACCTCTTGGCCTCGAGGTCCCACATCTGCAAAATAACACCAAAGATAGTATCGTCATACATATATACATATATCATCAATGCTAGCTATCAAAATCACAAAACATAATCCAAAAACATACCTAGAACATCTTAGTCCTCCCCAAGAGGGAACATCATATCCGGGTCATGTCGGTAGTACATAGCAGCGTATGGATGCCTCAATATCACTTGTGGCATCTGTCGCCACACACGTGCCACCATGGTTGTGAAATAATGGACACCTTCTCCACTTGCGTGTCGGGCCAACACATGGGCCCATTGCATTAGTCACGTCTCTCATGGCCCCGCAGGCTCAAGCAGAATCCTAGGGCGCAATAAAGGCACCCTCTCTAGAAACCAGGCCACCAGAATGGACCCAAAGGAAAAGTCACCAGAGTTGTATCTTCTACACCAGTTAACCTTTCCCATCATCGTGGTGTGCAGCATCGGACCCCAGGAAAAAAGGTCCCCATCAAGGACCCACTCCACTATCCTCAGATGACCTCTAGTGATCCGCTGAGTCCCCAAGGATCCATAGATCCTCACCACCATAGCGACGATGCACTCTATAAGAAGTTCATAGATCGCCTCAATCTGGATGACCAAAACTGACATCGGGTTCAGCTCCAAGCAGCGGAGAATCTCCAAGTCACCCACTCGATCGTCCCCCGACAGTTAGGGGTCCATCGAAAGGGCCATCCCACGGAATGGGAGCTCCATCAAGAAATATAAATCCTTGACAACCAATAATGTCAACTTTTGTCCTCTCACTATAAATCACTGCAGATCAGTTCTCCACATCACAATCAGATACTGAAGCAGGAAATCCTATGACCGTATCAAAGGGTAGTTGAAGAACTTGAGAAAACCACAGGCCACTAAGTGTCTTCGCACGCCCGGTTGTTGTCTCACCGCCTCCCGTAGATGATCCCAATTGCTCTTTCTCTAGTGCACTAGAATCATAATATGTAGAGTATGTTGATCACCTGCATCCACACAGAAACACTTGATCAGCCTCATCATCCATAAAAAACATCAAAAATTCAAAAATTTCAAACCCCTTAGCCTTGCCTCTTGTACGCAGCTTTCACCCAAACAGGTGCGCACATGTGCGTGCCTGTTCTTTGCATAGCTAGGCACTAATTCTAAGTTGTTTGAGAAACATCTATGCATCAGTGCACAACTATCACCCAAACAGGTGTGCACATATGTGCACCTGTCCTTTGCACAACTGTGCATCAATGCACAACTATCTGAGAAACAACCACACATCGTGTGCATCTGTCAATCAAACAGGCGCGCATCCCATGCATGCATGTATTACGCTACCCCATTCCCACATGTGAGGCTGTGTCAAGCACAACTGCACATTATGCGCTGGAAAATGGATTATACTCGCGCACATTTGTGCGAGTATTCCTCCTTTTCTCACTCACTCGTGTGCCCCTACCTAAACAATCCCTTGTACAACCCTACATACATCCCCTACCTATATTCTACAAATTTCACATGATACAGGAGGATAGGACCACTAACCTATCTCTCGCCACTCTCGGATCAGTAGCCTCACGCTCTCGTAATCTCCAAATCTCCTCAGCAAACTCTCGTTAATTCAGCTATAGTGGAAGGTACAAATGAGGTGGCATTGTGGGCCCACCAACCATTTATAGTCCCTTTTTCCAAACTTCCACACTCTCTTACAGGAGCCCAGAGCCTCTGTTTTCTGATCCGTTCTCAGCCATGAGATCTTGGTCACGCCATCTACACATTCACATTCCCTAGGTCATCATCTACACTTGCCCCTGGAGGGGAATTTTTCTCATGTCACGATCAGGTACGCATGCTCATGTTCAATTTTATCAAATAATTGTTATATTTTCTTTATCATCAGATATTGTTCACGTCGGGTATTTGGTTTTCATGTGTGTAGGTACTTGTTCCGCAAGCTTACAATCCCTTCAGGTATATGTTCAACAAAAGCATGTAATTATTACCTCTGAAAATCAATTGCATCTCCCAGTCATACCCTCTGACATTTACCTTTAGGGTCCTTACATCCGGCTCTGCAGTACCTTTACCTTTGTTGCATTTGGGTACTGTCACCCAGTAGAACTTCCCCCCACATGAGTTGTCCCATTTATAGTACCCCTTGGAAACACGACACTCATGCTGATGTTACCCCCTAAGGATGGGAGTCCCGATAGTATTATGCACTTCCAAGAATGAACCCCATACTTATTCTCATCATATTTATAGCTTTCCCAATGGACTCCCAGGTCATATGATCTCGGTTCTATTGACTGCACCTACACAATATCAATATCCCTCCATCTCATCAACCATCAATTTTCCCATCTGCAAATTGTCCTCCATCCATTCACCTAATACACAAACCCACCCACGGGACCCCCACCCTCCAATAGTTTTATTTCACAAACTTGTGGCTTAAGAGGCCAAGCCATCTTTTACTACGGCACCCATTTCTGTATAGGTATACTCAACCCCAATTATTCTTTATTTTATTTGGTAATTGTAAAAATAATTTGTTTTCAGCATTTACTTAGCTTTTTCGTCGTCACCCTTGATGGCCTTCTTTTCCCTGGGAAAGCAACCCATGTCGCCCTTGGTTGGGGAATCCACTCTCTTATTCACACCAACATCGTTCATGAACCCTGAGTATCCCAAGTCCATATACCCATGATCTTTGAGTTTTTCTACTTTGTTCGCCTTTGGCACAGTTTAAACCCATATTTAGTCATCCCCCTGACACTAGATCCAATTTCACGGTTGCTGCCAATCATCCTTCAAAATTCCCCAACCAAGAGCAGTCTTTAGTCTCCCAGAATCTTGACTTTGTCCATGTCACCCGTTAGTACTTGATATCCTCTCAGTGGATTACACAAAACCCTCTGCTTCTTGGAGTCGCGTCTCCCTTTCTATCGACATCAACATAGTTTCCAGAAGGGCAGAGATATCTTGACTCTCATTACCTTTACAATGAGGAGTCTCAAAGGCACAGAGAGAATCACCATTGTTCTATGATTCCGTTGACACATTTGTATAGTTTTTAGTCTTATTTTTTTCCACCACTCCTCATGTCTGATCTATCATCCATGTTATCGATAAATGCATCATCCATCATCCTACCACATCGGTTACATTGTCGGTTTCAGCCGCTGGACCCAGAATCTCGCTTTGGTCGCTTGGGCCTTAATACCCCCTCATGTGTACTGCTCCACTCCAGTGGTAAATGTTTGGGATTGGCCACCAACAATCAAGCTTAATACAACATTGTCATTGGTCTCCTCACCGAGGCCAGTTATCGCCACATTCGTCACCTTATCATTCTATTATATTCCCAACTTGTCATTCTACAGCTCAACAATGTATATCACGTTCACGATCCTTTCCTCTTTCAAAAATACCTATAAGTTAGACTCTTATCTCACAAATTTTATTCAATCACATTTACACATATTCCAAGAAAAATTAATCAAATAGAAGATAACATGTCTAACCTAGTATTAGATTGGCATAAGCATCATTAGTTGTCATAGCACATAGAAAAGACATCATAAACATANATGAACCGTCGGATCACTCTATGTCGGGAACATATCGTGACCGTCGGATTTCCTAACTACAAATGCATACTAATGCATACTAAAGAAACACACTTTTACCTAACGACATATTAGACCAAGTAGATCTTAACTAACTCCTAAGTGTCTAAATATCCTAACATCTTGGAGTCGCATCTCCCTTTCTGTTGACATCAACATAGTTTCCAGAAGGGTAGAGATATCTTGACTCTCATTACCTTTACAATGAGGAGTCTCAGAAGGCACAGAGAGAATCATCATTTTTCTCTAATTACATTGACACATTTGTATAGTTTTTAGTCTTCTTTTTTTCCACCACTCCTCATGTCTGATCTATCATCCATGTTATTAACAGATGCATCATCCATCATCCTACCACATCGGTTACGTTGTCGGTTCCAGCCGCTGGACCCAGAATCTCTCTTTGGTCGCTTGGGCCTCTATACCCCCTCACGTGTACTGCTCCACTCCAGTGGTAAATGTTTGGGCTTGGCCACCAACAATCAAGCTTAATACAACATCGCCATTGGTCTCCTCACTGAGGCCAGTTATCGCCACATTCGTCACCTTAGAATTCTATTATATTCCCGGATTGTCATTCTACAACTCAACAATGTATATCACGTTCACGATCCTTTCTTCTTTCAAAAATACCTATAAGTTAGACTCTTATCTCACAAATTTGATTCAATCACATTTACACATATTCCAAGAAAAATTAATCAAATAGAAGATAACATGTCTAACCTAGTATTAGATTGGCATAAGCATCATTAGTTGTCATAGCACATAGAAAAGACATCATAAACATAAAACATAAACACATGGAGACATAGATGATCCAAAAAATATATGTCCATATATATTTATATATATATATATATAATCAAAGTGTCATCATTGTTTACAAAAATACATATACATCGCCCGTAGGCTAGTGAGTCCCCCCCACCCCTATAGGTACAAAATGGGTATCAAATACCCTATACAAAATGGGCTCCCAAACCTCTATATACAAAACCTGACACTCATGGTGCCCCCAGAAATCCCCCCTCAGATCTTCTGTTAGTTGGAGGCACCCCACCAGATAGGGTCCCTCCAGGTCCAAGGGGCAGTCAACCAGTCATCGCTACTAGTTCTTGACGGATCAGGTTCTGCCACTCTTCTGGAACGCCCACACACTAATCCAGGACCCCCTCTTCCTAGATGTGGGCCCACATGCCCTCCATTACACCCTATAGAACCTGATTGAAGCGTCAACATAGTTCCTCCTGCATCCCTCAAGCCTCTTATTATGGCTCATGCGCTGGTCCAATACCAGCGTCATCCCATCTCTACCTCTATCCCACCCGTAGCTCAACAAATGATGGTTGCACTGGTCCCCGACGAGTTGACTCCTTGACCATCTCTACCTCTCGACCTCGGGGTCCCACATCTACAAAACAACACCAAAGATATTATCGTCATCCATATGTACATATATGATCAATGCTAGATATCAAAATCACAAAACATAATCCAAAAACATACCTAGAACATCCGAGTCCTCCCTAGGAGGCAACATCATATCCGAGTCATGTCGGTAGTCCATACCAGCGTATGGATGCCTCAATATCACCTGTGGCATCTGTCGCCACACACATGCCACTGTGGCCGTGAAATAATGGACACCTTCTCCACCTCCATGTCGGGCCAAGACATGAGCCCACCGAATCAGTCGCATCTCTCGTGGCCCCGCAAGCTCAAGCAGAATCCTAGGGAACAATAAAGGCACCCTCTCTAGAAACTAAGCCACCAGAATGGACCCAAAGAAAAATTCACCAGAGTCGGATCTTTGACACCGGTTAACCTGTCCCATCATCCTGGTGTGCAACATCATACCCCAGACAAAAAGGTTCCCATCAAGGACCCGCTCCACTATACTCAGCTGAACTCCAGTGATCCACTGAGTCCCAAAGGATCCATATATCCTCACCACCATAGAGACGATGCACTCTATAAGAAGTTCATTGATCGCCTCAATCTGGATGACCGAACCTGACATCGGGTTCAACTCCAAGCAGTGGAGAATCTCCAAGTCACCCACTCGGCCATCCCCCAACAGATAGGGTTCCATCAAAAGGGCCATCCCACGAAATGGGAGCCCCATCAAGAAATATAAATCCTTGACAACTGATAATGTAAACTTTTGTCCTCTCACTATAAATCACTTCAGATCAGTTATCCACATCACAATCAGATACTGACGCAGGAAATCTTGCGACCGTATCAGAGGGTAGTTGAAGAACTTGATAAACTCGCAGGTCGCTAAGTGTCTCTGCACGCTCGGTTGTTGTCTCACGGCCTCCCGTAGATGATCTGAGTTGCTCTCTCTCTAGTGCACTGGAATCATAATATCTAGAGTATGTTGATCACATGCATCCACACAGAAACACTTGATCAACCTCATCATCCATAAAAAGCATCAAAAATTCAAAATATTCAAACTCCTTAGCCTTGCCTCTAGTACGCAACTTTCACCCAAACAAGTGCGCACATGTGCATGCCTGCTCTTTCCACAACTAGGCACTAATTCTTTGTTGTCTGAGAAACATCCATGCATCAGTGCGTAGCTATCACCCAAATAGGTGTGCACATATGCGCACCTGTCTTTTGCACATCTACGCACCAATGCACAACTATCTAAGAAACAACCACACATCGTGTGCATCTGTCAATCAGATAGGCGCGCATCCCATGCATGCCTATATTACCCTACCCCGCTCTCACATGTGAGGCTGTGTAAAGCACAGCCGCACACTAGGCGCTGAAAAATGGATTATACCTGCGCACATGTGTGCAAGTATTCCTCCTCTTCCCGCTCATTGGTGGGCCCCTACCCAAACAATCCCTTGTACGACCCTACGTACATCCCCTTCCTACATTATACAAATTTCACACGATACAAGAGGATAGGACCACTAACCTGTCTCTCGCCACTCTCGGATCAGTAGCCTCATGCTCTCGCAATCTCCAAATCTCCTCAGCAAACTCTCGTTAATTCAGCCACAGTGGCAGGTACAAATGAGGTGACATTGTGGGCCCACCAACCATTTATAGTCCCTTTTTCCAAACTTCCACAGTCTCTTACAGGAGCCCAGAGCCTCTGTTTTCCGATCTGTTCATAGCCACAAGATCTTGGCCGTGCCATCTACACATTCGCATTCCCCAGGTCATCATCTACACTTGGTCCTGGAAGGGAATTTTTCTCACATCACGATCAGGTATGCATGCTCATGTTCAATTTTATCAAATAATTGTTATATTTTCTTTATCATCAGATATTGTTCATGTCAGGTATTTGGTTTTCATGTGTGCAGGTACTTGTTCTGCAAGATTACAACCACTTCAAGTATATGTTAGACAAAAGAATGTAATTATTACCTCTAAAAATCAATTGCATCTGCCAGTCATACCCTCTGACATTTACCTTTAGGGTCCTTACATCTGGCTGTGCAATACCTTTACCTTTGTTTCATTTCGGTACTGTCACCCAGTAGCACTGCCCCCCACATGAGTTGTCCCATTCATAGTACCCCTTGGAAAATCGACACTCATGGTGATGTTACCCCCTAGGGATGGGAGTCCCGATAGTATTATGGACTTCTGAGAATGAACCCCATACTTATTCTCATCATATTTCTAGCTTTCCCAATGGACTCCGAGGTGATATCATCTCGGTTCTATTGACTGCACCTAAACAATATCAATATCCCTCCATCTCATCAACCATCAGTTTTCCCATCTGCAGATTGTCCTCCATCCATTCACCTAATACACAAACCCACCCATGGGACCCCCACCCTCCAACAGTTTTATTTCACAAACTTGTGCCTTAACAGGCCAAGCCATCTTTCACTGTGGCACCCATTTCTATATTTGTATACTCAACCCCAATTATTCGTTATTTTATTTGGTAATTGTAAAAATCATTTGTTTTCAGCATTTACTTAGCTTTTTCGTCGTCACCCTTGATGGCCTTCTTTTTCTTGGGAAAGCAACCCATGTCGCCCTTGGTTGGGGAATCCACTCTCTTATTCACACCGACATCGTTCGTGTACCCTGAGTATCCCAAGTCCATATACCCACGATCTTTGAGTTTTTCTACTTTGTTCACCTCTGGCACAGTTTAACCCCATATCTAGTCATCCCCCTGACACTAGATCTAGTTTCACAGTTGCTGCCAATCATCCTTCAAAATTCCCCAACCAAGAGCAGTCTTGAGTCTCCTAGAATATTGACTTTGTCCATGTTACCCGTCAGTACTTGATATCATCTCAGTGGATTACACAAAGCCCTCTACTTCTTGGGGTCGCGTCTTCCTTTCTGTCGACATCAACATAGTTTCCAGAAGGATAGATATATCTTGACTCTAATTACCTTTACAATTAGGAGTCTCAAAAGGCACAGAAAGAATCATCATTTCTCTTTGATTTCGTTGACCCCCATAACATTTGACTTCAACAAAATCTCATGTTACGGTGGGTCTTACTATGTGACTATTGCAGTTGTTTCATATCAACCGAAGACCTCTGAATTCGTTAGGCCATCAATGCCTACAAGTCATCGACAATTCTTATAGTTGTCCTTGACTCACTTCAGAGTTTGTTCACCATTCAGAACTGTCATCTGTCGTTATCAACCGCCCCCGATGGAACTGCAATTATCTACATCAACATACATATTCAGTTACAATCTTACATTTTTGTTACATGACACGAGCATGGGGCATGCCAGCCTCATTTGTACACAAATTTTATTTTTTCTCCCTAGGGAAAGGTTTGGGACCCACAATTTTCCCTCTCCCTCCAGCGGATTTCTCTTGTAGTTCCTCTCTTCACTCTCAATTACAAATGGCACTCTCAGCAAAAGAAACATTGATGTATTTAGGCTATACATATGCTCCTAACCTAACACATCAGGGGGCATTTTTTATCACTGAAATATCCTCTGCAACATTGCACACAAATGGTTAAAGAAACACAACAATGACAACAACAAATAGTCCACCTTCAACACTCAAATGCATTCAAAAGGAAAAAAATCTATACAATTGGGTCAAAAATTGACATGCACATATTCACCAAAGGAAGCGTGCCCATAATCCGCAGTGTGCACGGGCCAACACAACCCTCAGTGTGCACAATGCGCCAAGTGCACAACTGTGTATGAGAAAATATACACACTTCTATGAACGATGCATTATGGATCTTGTCGTCCCCTCAACCACTTATGGACCAACTCCCAACATGATTTGACCCTCATATCTAAGAGAAATTTGAATGGGAGGCTAGTCAGGACTAGAGGGTGTCCTAAAAGGCCCCTTGTTCACACTATGAACCAATTACATTTTTCCTTTAATAAGTGCTATAAATAAGATCCATGGGTGCACTAAGAAACCAATATCTTATTTGTATTGTTATGCTGCAAGAATTCTCCCTTGAGAATCCTCTTTTCTCCTTGGAGCCTTCAAGCACCATTGCAATAGGCCATCCACTCACCTCTTGAGGGAATAGGCATTGATTTTCTTCACCATTTTACATTTCTTCCATTGTATGAAGGGCTCTCCATTAGGGAACTCAAGATCCCTCCCAAGGAGGAAGAGGGGATTCACAAGTCCCTATTTTTCTCTATAGTGTTTTGCCTACTAATCTATTGATCCATTGGTAGCATTATGTTGGTCATTGTTTTATTTTCATGGTTCTAAGTTTCTCATGCTTTCTAACTTTTATTTCTTAGTTGTTTTAGTTTATTTCTTTTTTTATTACATGTGTTTGGATTTTTTAACCCACTCACAAACTTATGTCTTGTCTGGCAAGCTCATCTAGGCATGCAAGTGTTATTGTTTTGCTCACCCAAGTGACAAAACCAACACAATAAGGATACTACAAAACATTACCCTCTTTGTTATGATCTCTAATTTCCCACTCCCATTCATTATGATATGCTATAGAACAAAATACAATAACATAGAATGGAACCCCTTGTCCTCCTAGAGGCAAGGTATTTAACATAGCCTGATAGCCATCTAGGGGTAGGTTTTTGACTTCTTCAATCCTCAATTGTGATAGGGTTTTTAACATTATAGAATACTATTGAAATACATCACGTTGCTAGCCCCATATGCATCAGTAAGTGACGATGACATGGCATCCTCTCGTTGCATGGTTGTCAACATGATAGGTCAACTTGTCGGAGGAAAATGTTTACATACAAACTCTAATTAATGCATGGTTTTCACCGTTGGAAAGGTATCAGACTGCAGAACATTATCGAGGGAGTGTACAAAGCTTATGGACACCAAAAACCCAAAAAACGTTGTTTAATGCCTCAAAATGGATCTGGAAGGTTCCAAACCCCAATTTTCCAAACTGGGACCTGCTACTAAAATGACCCTGGAAGCTTAATCCGCTAATTTTTTCCACTCCAAAAGCATAGAGATAGATGAAAAATAATATAATGATCCAATCCATATCAATAAATAATTTTAATTTTGATTTTTGAGATTTATGTGGTAGGAGTTGTTATTGAGATTGCTAGAAAAATCCACAATGTTCATTTTTTAATAGTCAATGTTTTGGATCTCCAATTTTAATTTCCCACATTACAAAATATACAAACATAAAAACTAATACCCATTAAAATTTATGTGTGTCAATTTCTATTATAAAATTTAAATTTATTAATTATAGAAGTTGATATTTTGCAAAACCATTAAACATATGCTTAAGAAAAAAACCCTATACCAAGAAATATCCAATAAAAGGTGTTTATTCTATATATAATTTTTCTATAGTGGTTGAAAGACCCATGTTATAAGAAAACCATAAAAAATTTATAAATTATGAGATTTAAAATGGTTCAAAATTTAGTAGTGGAAAAAAATGAAATTTCTCATTCCAAGAAATACCAAGAAATATCCCTATACCAAGAAATATCCAATAAAAGGTGTTTATTCTATATATAATTTTTCTATAGTGGTTGAAAGACCCATGTTATAAGAAAACCATAAAAAAATTATAAATTATGAGATTTAAAATGGTTCAAAATTTAGTAGTGGAAAAAAATGAAATTTCTCATTCCTAAATTGCTTGGTATTCAAAATTTATGAAATGACATCAAGTTTCTGAATTGACATACCATCACTTAATTTGGCATGTATTATTACGATTGCGTTTAGTATATTACCACTCT
>JASDQU010101486.1:208194-218519 GCA_032191745.1 Picea mariana
ACATAAAACATAAACACATGGAGACATAGATGATCCAAAAAATATATGTCCATATATATATATATATATATATATATATATATATAATCAAAGTGTTATCATTGTTTACAAAAATACATATACATCGCCCGTAGGCCAGTGAGTCCCCCCCACCCCTATAGGTACAAAATGTGTATCAACTACCCTATACAAAATGGGCTCCCAAGCCTCTATATACAAAACCTGACACTCATGGTGCCCCTAGAGCTCCCCCCTCAGGTCCTCTATTAGTTGGAGGCACCCCACCATATAGGTTCCCTCTAGGTCCAAGGGGCAGTCGACCAGTCATCGCTACTAGTTCCCGACGGATCAGGTTCCACCACTCTTCTGGAATGCCCACACACTAATCCAGGACCCCCTCGTCCTATATGTGGGCTCACATTCCCTCCATTACACCCTATAGAACCTGATCGAAGCGTCAACGCAGGTCCTCCTGCATTTGTCCAACCTCTTATTATGGCTCATGCGCTGGTCCAATACCAGCGTCATCCCATCTCTACCTCTATCCCACGAGCTGACTCCTTGACCATCTCTACCTCTCGGCCTCGGGGTCCCACATATACAAAACAACACCAAAGATATTATCGTCATCCATATGTACATATATGATCAATGCTAGCTATCAAAATCACAAAACATAATCCAAAAACATACCTAGAACATCGCAGTCCTCCCCAAGAGAAAACATCATATCCGGGTCATGTCGGTAGTCCATACCAGCATATGGATGCCTCAATATCACCCGTGGCATCTATCGCCACACACATGCCACTGTGGCCGTGAAATAATGGACACCTTCTCCACCTCCGTGTCAGGCCAAGACATGAGCCCATCGAATCAGTCGCATCTCTCGTGGCCCCGCAGGCTCAAGCAGAATCCCAGGGAACAATAAAGGCACCCTCTCTAGAAACTAAGCCACCAAAATGGACCCAAAGGAAAATTCACCAGAGTCGGATCTTCGACACCGGTTAACCGGTCCCATCATCCTGGTGTGCAACATCATACCCTAGACAAAAAGGTTCCCATCAAGGACCCGCTCCACTATACTCAGCTGACCTCTAGTGATCCACTGAGTCCCAAAGGATCCATAGATCCTCACCACCATAGCGACGATACACTCTATAATAAGGTCATTGATCGCCTCAATCTGGATGACTGAACCTGACATCGGGTTCAACTCCAAGCAGTGGAGAATCTCCAAGTCACCCACTCGGTCATCCCCCAAAAGATAGGGGTCCATCAAAAGGGCCATCCCATGGAATGGGAGCCCCATCAAGAAATATAAATCCTTGACAACTGATAATGTAAAATTTTGTCCTCTCACTATAAATCACTTCAGATTAGTTATCCACATCACAATCAGATACTGACGCAGGAAATACTGCGACCGTATCAAAGGGTAGTTGAAGAACTTGAGAAACCCACAGGTCGCTAAGTGTCTCTGCACACTCGGTTGTTGTCTCACCGCCTCCCGTAGATGATCCCAGTCGCTCTCTCTCTAGTGAACTGGAATCATAATATCTAGAGCATGTTGATCACATGCATCCACACAGAAACACTTGATCAACCTCATCATCCATAAAAATCATCAAAAATTCAAAATATTCAAACTCCTTAGCCTTGCCTCTAGTACGCAACTTTCACCCAAACAAGTGTGCACATGTGCATGCCTGCTCTTTGCACAACTAGGCACTAATTCTTTGTTTTCTGAGAAACATCCACGCATCAATGCATAGCTATCACCCAAACAGGTGTGCACATATGCGCACCTATCATTTGCACATCTACGCACCAATGCACAACTATCTGAGAAACAACCACACATCGTGTGCATATTTCAATCAGACAGGTGTGCATCCCATGCATGTCTGTATTACCCTACCCCACTCCCACATGTGAGGCTGTGTCAAGCACAACCGCACACTATGCGCTAAAAAATGGATTATACCCGCGCACATGTGTGCAAGTATTCTTCCTTTTCCCGCTCATTGGTGGGCCCCTACCCAAACAATCCCTTGTACGACCCTACGTACATCCCCTACCTACATTCTACAAATTTCACACGATATAAGAGGATAGGACCACTAACCTGTCTCTCACCACTCTCGGATCAGTAGCCTCATGCTCTCGCAATCTCCAAATCTCCCCAGCAAACTCTAGTTAATTCAGCCACAGTGGCAGGTACAAATGAGGTGGAATTATGGGCCCACCAACCATTTATATTCCCTTTTTCCAAACTTCCACACTCTCTTACAGGAGCCCAGAGCCTCTGTTTTCCGATATGTTCGTAGCCACAAGATCTTGGCCGTGCCATCTACACATTTTCATTCCCCAGGTCATCATCTACACTTGGTCCTGGAAGGGAATTTTTCTCACATCGTGATCAGGTACGCATGCTCATGTTCAATTTTATCAAATAATTGTTATATTTTCTTTACAATCAGATATTGTTCATGTCAGGTATTTGGTTTTCATGTGTGCAGGTACTTGTTCTGCAAGATTACAACCACTTCAGGTATATGTTTGACAAAAGCATGTAATTATTACCTCTAAAAATCAATGCATCTCCCAGTCATACCCTCTGACATTTACCTTTAGGGTCCTTACATCTGGTTGTGCAGTACCTTTACCTTTGTTTCATTTGGGTACTGTCACCCAATAGCACTGCCCCCCACATGAGTTGTCCCATTCATAGTACCCCTTGGAAACTCGACACTCATGCTGATGTTACCCCCTAGGGATGGGAGTCCCGATAGTATTATGGACTTCTGAGAATGAACCCCATACTTATTCTCATCATATTTCTAGCTTTCCCAATGGACTCCCAGGTGATATCATCTCGGTTCTATTGACTGCACCTACACAGTATCAATATCCCTCCATCTCATCAACCATCAGTTTTCCCATCTGCAGATTGTCCTCCATCCATTCACCTAATACACAAACCCACCCATGGGACCCCCACCCTCCAACAATTTTATTTCACAAACTTGCGCCTTAACAGGCCAAGCCATCTTTCACTACGGCACCCATTTCTGTATATGTATACTCAACCCCAATTATTCTTTATTTTATTTGGTAATTGTAAAAATCATTTGTTTTCAGCATTTACTTAGCTTTTTCGTCGTCACCCTTGATGGCCTTCTTTTTCTTGGGAAAGCAACCCATGTCGCCCTTGGTTGGGGAATCCACTCTCTTATTCACACCAACATCGTTCACGAACCCTGAGTATACGAAGTCCATATACCCATGATCTTTGAGTTTTTCTACTTTGTTCACCTCCGGCACAGTTTAACCCCATATCTAGTCATCCCCCTGACACTAGATCTAGTTTCACAGTTGCTGCCAATCATCCTTCAAAATTCCCCAACCAAGAGCAGTCTTGAGTCTCCTAGAATATTGACTTTGTCCATGTTACCCGTCAGTGCTTGATATCATCTCGGTGGATTACACAAAGCCCTCTATATCTTGGGGTCGCGTCTCCCTTTTTGTCGACATCAACATAGTTTCCAGAAGGGTAGATATATCTTGACTCTAATTGCCTTTACAATGAGGAGTCTCAGAAGGCACAGAGAGAATCATCATTTCTCTTTGATTCTGTTGACCCCCATAACATTTGACTTCAACAAAATCTCATGTTACGGTGGGTCTTACTATGTGACTATTGCAGTTGTTTCATATCAATCGAAGACCTCTGAATTCGTTAGGCCATCAATGCCTACGAGTCATCGACAATTCTTATAGTTGTCCTTGACTCACTTCAGAGTCTGTTCACCATTCAGAACTGTCATCTGTCGTTATCAACCGCCCCTGATGGAATTGCAATTATCTACATCAACATACATATTCAGTTACAATCTTACATTTTGGTTACATGACACTAGCATGGGGCATGCCCGCCTCATTTGTACACAGATTTTATTTTTTCTCCCTAGGGAAAGGTTTGGGACCCACAATTTTCCCTCTCCCTCCAGCGGATTTCTCTTGTAGTTCCTCTCTTCACTCTCAATTACAAATGGCACTCTCAGTGAAAGAAACACTGATGTATTTAGGCTATACATATGCTCCTAACCTAACACATCAGGGGGCATCTTTTATCACTGAAATATCCTCTTCAACATTGCACACAAATGGTTAAAGAAACACAGCAATGACAACAACAAATAGTCCACCTTCAACACTCAAATGCATTCAAAAGGAAAAAAAGCTATACAATTGGGTCAAAAATTGACATGCACATATTCACCAAAGGAAGCGTGCTGATAATCCGCAGTGTGCACGGGCCAACACAACCCTCAGTGCGCACAATGCGCCAAGTGCACAACTGTGTATGAGAAAATATACACACTTCTATGAACGATGCATTATGGATATTGCCATCCCCTCAACCACTTATGGACCAACTCCCAACATGATTTGACCCTCATATCTAAGAGAAATCTGAATGGGAGGCTAGTCAAGGACTAGAGGGTGCCCTAAAAGGCCCCTTGTTCACACTATGAACCAATTACATTTTTCCTTGAATAAGTGCTATAAATAAGATCCATGGGTGCACTAAGAAACCAATATCTTATTTGTATTGTTATACTACAAGAATTCTCCCTTGAGAATCCTCTTTTCTCCTTGGAGCCTTCAAGCACCATTGCAATAGGCCATCCACTCACCTCTTGAGGGAATAGGCATTGATTTTCTTCACCATTTTACATTTCTTCCATTGTATGAAGGGCTCTCCATTAGGGAACTTAAGAGCCCTCCCAAGGAGGAAGAGGGGATTCACAAGTCCCTATTTTTCTCTATAGTGTTTTGCATACTAATCTATTGATCCATTGGTAGCATTATGTTGGTCATTGTTTTATTTTCATGGTTCTAAGTTTCTCATGCTTTCTAACTTTTATTTCTTAGTTGTTTTAGTTTATTTATTTTTTTTTATTACATGTGTTTGGATTTTTTAACCCACTCACAAACTTATGTCTTGTCTAGCAGGCTCATCTAGGCATGCAAGTGTTATTGTTTTGCTCACCCAAGTGACGAAACCAACACAATAAGGATACTACAAAACATTAACCTCTCTGTTATGATCTCTAATTTCCCACTCCCATTAATTACAATATGCTATTGAGCAAAATACAATAACATAGAATGGAACCCCTTGTCCTCCTAGAGGCAAGGTATTTAACATAGCCTGATAGCCATCTAGGGCAGGTTTTTGACTTCTTCAATCCTCAATTGTGATAGGGTTTTTAACATTATAGAATACTATTGAAATACATCACGTTTCTAGCCCCATATGCATTAGTAAGTGAGGATGACATGGCATCCTCTCGTTGCATGGTGGTCAACATGATAGGTCAACTTGTTGGAGGAAAATGTTTACATACAAACTCTAATTAATGCATGGTTTTCACCGTTGGAAAGGTATCAGACTGTAGAACAATATCGAGGGAGTGTACAAAGCTTATGGACACCAAAAACCCAAAAAACGTTGTTTAATGCCTCAAAATGGATCTGGAAGGTTCCAAACCCCAATTTTCCAAACTAGGATCTGCTACTAAAATGACCCTGGAAGCTTAATCCGCCATTTTTTTCCACTCCAAAAGCATAGAAATAGATGGAAAATAATATAATGATCCAATCCATATCAATAAATAATTTTAATTTTGGTTTTTGAGATTTATGTGGTAGGAGTTGTTATTGAGATTGCTAGGAAAATCCACAATGTTCATTTTTTAATAGTCAATGTTTTGGATCTCCAATTTTAATTTCCCACATTACAAAATATACAAACATAAAAACTAATACCCATTAAAATTTATGAGTGTCAATTTCTATTATAAAATTTAAATTTATTAATTATAGAAATTGATATTTTGCAAAACCATTAAACATATGCTTAAGAAAAAACCCCTATACCAAGAAATATCAATAAAAGGTGTTTATTCTATATATATTTTTTCTATAGTGGTTGAAAGACCCATGTTAAAAGAAAACCATAAAAAATTAATAAATTATGAGATTTAAAATGGTTCAAAATTTAGTAGTGGAAAAAAATGAAATTTCTCATTCCTAAATTGCTTGGTATTCAAAATTTATGAAATGACATCAAGTTTCTGAATTGACATACCATCACTTAATTTGGCATGTATTATTACGATTGCGTTTAGTATATTACCACTCTACTCTTCATATTGTATTCAATGCACATTAAGTGAAGATATTGTAAATTTGGTTTTTCCCATGTAATGTTCATAACTTATCAACCATTCTCACCTATGTCAATTGCCTAATTTAATTTGCATTAAATCCTCAACTACTCAAATTCTCCCAAATGGATTCAGTGTTGAACAAATTCCCTTCTTTCTAAATTTATTAATAAAAAAATACACGGCTACACTCCAGTGTGAGGCAATTTCAAAAAAGGGTAACAAACATAAATTAAACACACACACCAAACAGAACTGTATGCAGAATGTGTTGGTTCTCTTTTTTATATTTTGAACAAGGAAATGTACATGCATACACATAGGCTTTGTAGATATCAATAGATCCCTTAAAAACCATATCTAATTTGGACATATATACCTATCTAATTGTTTTCTTTCTACCATTTATTTAACAAACTCTATCGATTATCTACCTACACTCTAACAACCTTAAAATATACTGACAACACTGTAACAATCTTCCAACAAATACATATATTCATAAGAGAAATAAATACTCTATGATATCTAGCAAAACTCTACATATTACAAATTTTGTATTTCCCAAAGGCTTAGTGAATATATTATCCATATTCTCAGTTGTGTTACAATACATCAAATCAATTTCTTTTAGTTTAATCTTTCTTATTACAAAATGATGTTGAATTTCAAAATGTTTTGATCTTGTGTGACAAATTGGATTATTTGCCAATTTTATTTAACTTTGACTGTCACACTTATAGTTGTAGGTACTCCTTTCTTTTCTCCTATGATTTCCAAGGATGCACATTAACCAAATTGCTTCACAGGTAGAACTACACAATGCTTTGTACTCAACTTTAGTAGAGGACAATGAAACAATTGGTTGCTTCTTACTTCTCTATGATACAATCCCAAATCTTATATTGAATTCATATCTAGTAGTTTATTTCCTATCATCTAGATCAACTACCCAATTATAATCTAAATAACCCGTCAAATCAACATTCAAATGATGAGTGTATTCAATACCAAAATCAATAGTTCTTTTTAGGTATCAAATGACTTTCTTGGAAACTTTCCAATTTCTCTCATGTATATTAGTCATGAATTGACTAATTATGTTCACTAAGTATGTTTCAATGATATAGGTTGTAAAGGACATCCTTTCAAAGAAGCAATTTTAACCCCCGAAAAAAAGGTGTTGCTATTGGTGCCACTTTTTCGATTTGGAGGTTGATTTTTAGGTTTTTGTTGGAAACATTATGAGGTTTTCAAGACCATGGTTGCAAAATATGGTAGTTTTAAAGGTAGCACCACTTTTCGATTCAAAGGTTGAATTTTGTGGTTTTTAGCCAAAATTATGGGTTTTTAGAGCTAGAGTTCTCGCTTTGAGGTTACAATTTTCTTTAAGTTGGTAACTATGTTTCCTATATAAGAGAAAAAAAATTGATTCCATCCTAAAACAAAAAAATGACACCTATTAGTAACTCATTCAACTCTAGATGTACTCATCCTTGATCACCTTAACTCCTTAAGGGTGTAATATTTTGTGGGATTAATTATCGATAGGATGCAATTCATGAGGCCATTCATGGCCACCTTGTAATCTCATCTTCCTTGGATTATAAAAGGACAAGAGAGCCAATTAGTACTTCAATGTCTGAGTGCTTTTGTGTGTCACTGTGACAACTAATTTATGGTAGACTTTGTGTTAACAAATATTATATTTTCTTAATAATAAAGATTATTATGTAATTGTTGATTAAAGTCTATTTTTACTATCTATATTTTCAAATTGCATATTTTATGCATATTTATCTTACTTTTATTTGTTGTTTTGAATTACTCATAAAATGCAACATTCGCACTCTTGAATTTCCATACAAATTTTTAGTATATGCTAATCAAAAGATTTGATGAGTGAATCTAAACTTCAAGTTTTAATCTCTGTAAGATTCATTCCTTGAGTGAAGATTTGAACTATGACATAAAATTTGACATTCACTTTTCAAAATAAAAGTAATTATACTTTGAAAATGAGTAAGGGAGAGAACTTGTTTCAAACTTGCAATATGTGGTAAATAATCTAAACAATACGCATGTAGGAAATAAAACAAACAAGGTGGTAGGAACCCAATGTGCACCTATGCTTTTTATGGAAAGCCACCAAAAATTATGAGTATCCCCAAACTCCATAAAATATTGAAAACAAATGAAGCTCTGTGTTATGAGTAGAAAATAAAATTAAAAGAAAACCCTACATCGAAGAGAACGCAAAACAAAATACTTAGAAAGTATCATTTCGCATGTTATTTCTAAGTTGAGCACTTGGAAAGTATTATATGGAAAATGTTTAAAATATGATATTTTCAATGGGATCAAAGTTTTCAGTGAGTCAGTCACATTATCAATGTTTTATGTGATATGGCATGTTCTAGATTTTGTCCAACCGAGTTTTCTCAATTGATCAAGTGAGATTTCAATTCTTACTAATTATCAAAACATTATGATTGGGAATACTTTTGTTAAAAATTTTGTTACACTTTGAACATGCTCCTATATGGTTAAAGGTCAAGTCAAGTTTTAAAACGTATTTTAGACAATGGATCAATATTTTCACATTATGATCCATCGATTAGAAGGGAGACGAGAACTTTCCAAGTTTAATTATTTATTCGTTAACTCAATGAGAACTTGTATTTATCTTTTATATTTTTGAAATGCTTTCATCTTTTAGATCGATGTTTTTGTTGACTTAATAAAAACTTGTATTTATCTTTTACTTTTTTGAAATGCTTTCATCTGGATTGATGTTTTTGTTGACGATGATAAATTAAAAAGTGAAAAAACATAAAAGAAAAATTATAGGTTAAAAAAGAAAACCATAAATTGAAAAGTGAAAAGACTAGTTCATACGGCTAAAGTTAAAAGGATAAAGCATAAATATAAAAGAAAAAAAACATAAAATGTAAAGTAAAAGGAAAAAATCATAAAGAAAAAATGTAACTAAAAATTTCCATTGTGATTCTAGTAAATCTTTTTACTTAATTCTTATAGTTTTTATAAAAAAAATTGACTTAATTCCTATAGATTTGATATCAAATAGAAAAATTGACTTAATTCCTATAGATTTGATATCAAATGACTATTTGAAAGCACTCCTTCATACTATTATAATGACACCACACTGTTTATTGAACGGTACCATTACATTATGAAGCTCAAAATTTTCAAAACATTATATTTTAGATAAAGCTAAAAATTTTAAAAACATTACCATTCTACAATTTACACACAAAAACTTCATCAATAGATATATATTGATGCATAGGTATAAAAATCATATCTATAATTTGGTTTAAAAACAAAAATTTGAATTTTTTTGTGAGTAAAAAATTTAACATACTTAAAAGCATCTTGGTTTGAATCCTCCACTCAACATAACTTAGAAGATTCGATACATATTAAGAATTGTTTTGCAAGAGAAACACAACCCACTTCAAGGGATTAAGAAAACTAACTTCCCAATTCTCAAGGCTTAAGATTTCTTCTTAACTCTGTTTCTCTCGTACTGCATATATGACATTCCAATCAATATTAGATGATTCAAGTACATTGATATATATTTTTATTAGTGCATCTAGTGTGTCCAACCCATGCCTTAATTTTCTAAAATCATTGATGATGTTTTATTTATAAAATCTCCTTTCACAAACCATTGTACTTGCATGAATAATGAGTAGAACTTGTGATACATTTTGTGCTATTGTTTTGTGTTAGGAAATATCTTCCATCTTTATTTCATTGAGAAACCCTCACAAGACAAATTTAATGAATAAACAAATCAATGAAACTCTATTTTACAAGGTTTAACATCAAATAAAGGTGCTAACCAAAGAAATTGATATGGTATGTTGCAAATATTGAATTTTTTTTAAAAGGAAATGCTTTACATTTTCTTATTGAAAAAGTTGTTCAACCGCTTACATTCACCCAAAACATCAACAAGTATAAGAAAACAAAATTAAATAAAATAAATTTGTGTTTTGTAATACCATGATGAAGTTTTCATTTTTTCTCACAAAGTTAAAATCGCTAGAATAA